>VZTA01018762.1:106422-118425 GCA_013398855.1 Mohoua ochrocephala | reverse complement strand
GCGGTGACCGGCCGAGAGCCGTGACCGGCCGAGAGCCGCGTTCCGCGGGGTCTGTGCCCAGGCCGGTGGGACCCCGCAGCCCCCGGCCGTGTGCCCGCCCAGCGCGGCGCTGCTGCCTCCCACCGCTCCCGGTACCGGCGCCCACTGCCCCCCGCCCCTCAGCTCCCGCTGCACCTCGGCACAGACCCGGGAAAACGGGGCTGGGGGTGTCCCTGTGTCCCTGGAACAGGCCCTGCCGTGGCTTCGGACAGGCTGGCACGGGGGCTGAATGCTGGGGTAAATGCACTTTTTTTTTTTTTTTTTTAATTCAAAAAGAAAAGCGGAAATGGCCCAGAAAGCAGCAGGAAGGGGGTGCATGGCAGAAGCACCGAGGCTGCGATGCTCTCCAGCAGGCTCCTGTAAAGCAGGCTCAGCTACAGGGAAAGGCTGTGGCAGAAGCAGCCAGTTCACACTCCTCCTGCCCGGCACAAAAAGGAAGAAGGAGGTGGCAGATCCCGAGAAAAGGTGCCCTTACGGAGTGCTGGCCAGCACTGCTGGCCCCCAGTCCCTCCCCATCCATAGCTAAGGCAACATGGCAGTGTCCGAGCCAGCTGGACTTCAGCTCCTGCCCCAGAGCTCTGCTTCTGGAAAGCCAGTCACCTCTCCCACCTCACTGAAGGGCTGCACGCCCTGCGTGAACACCAGTTTGTACCTCAGTCGGATAGGATCCTGGGAGAGAAAGGAAGAGAGAGAGACACACCGTGATTATAAACTCCTGGACTCCTTCACCCCTCACAGCCTGCTGCAGTGAGTCACCTCTGAAAGGAGAAACAGCAGCCTTGCAGAAGCTCTGCACAGAAGGAAACCCTGGATCTTCCTAAGATAGACGAGAGCAACTGGGAGATCTGTGCAAGCCACCCATGGGCATGTTGGCAATCCAGGCCTGGCCAACCTTTTCAGAGACAGAGGGTTCCTTACACCAGTCTTGGGTCTCATAATTATCCACCAATGCAACAGATCTGCCACCCATCACTTGTGCCTTGGGGGCCCTTGTGTTCCATCAGCTGCCAACACCTGCACAGTGAGTGCCTGGAGCTGTCTCTGTGGGCAGATGGTCTGGAACTGTGCAGGCCCCTGCAGCAATTGCCCACACAGTCCTTCAGACTGCAGCTCTGGAAAGCTCTTTGAGCAGGAAAAACATCTCAGCGCAGTCCAGACTGCCCTGTCTCTCCACTGCATCTCCCCATTATTAAGACTCTCCCCATCCTTCATGCAAACACCCAGTGGGATTCCCAGTGCCCACCAGTAGCACCTTGTGTGGGTTGGCGAGCAGCAGCACCTGGGACACCACTGCGGGCGGGAGGAGAGGGTTGAAGGCTGGCAGCTCAGAACCCGAGGCTGGTTGTAACTTAATTTGCAGGGTCTTGAAAGAGAAAACAAAATAAATACTTTTTAGTCCATGCTGGGAAAGGGCTGGGAGCATTACCGAGCCACGGAGCTGGTTAAAGATACATCAGCCAGACTCTGTCATTCAATGAAAAGCACAGCCTGCAACTAAAGGCAGATAGTCCTGAACAGCCAGTTCCGTGCTACACATGCACAGGCAGCAAGAGCCCTAGCCAGGAGGCCAAAGCAGCAGGTCTGGAGCCCTCTCTGGCTGTAGCAAGGCCATGGATACGCACTGTGAAACAGGCACCGATGCCACAGGCACCACTGTACAACAGGTTCTCACGCAGAGAAAGGGAGCCACGCAATTTCCCATGAGCAAGGCAAATACTCAGTAAGAAATGGTGGACCTTCTCCTCAGGACATTTCTGAGCATATCTGCTACTTTGTCACAGGCTTCTCACCTTTGGGACTGCAGCCTGGAACACTATGTCCTTAATGGGGTGAGCTGAGGTGCTCAGCATGGACAGAACCATCACCAGCACGTCTGGCCGGCCGGGAGCCGGGTCTCTGGAGAAATGGAGCATGGCCTTGAAACCATTCCTATCATACACAGTGAGTGGACAGATAGTGCCTGCCAGAGACAAATCAAGAGTAAGAATCAAAGCCTGGATTCCTCTCCCATCTGAAGGCGAACAGGAAAGACGGGATAAGGAATAGCAAAAAGGAAAATGCAGACAAACTTTTACTTCCTTCGGCAAACTCACAGACCAAGTGGCACACAGCACCTGCCCCCGATTTACATCTGCCTCTAAGGCAGAGACAGGAATCTGAATGTCTGCATTTGGGATTTAGCAGCTCAGGTTTCACCAGTCAGCGAGAGAAGTCAGGTGTGGATCCAACAGAGATATGGTGGAAAAATTGAAGTGCCTTTCCTAGCGCACACAAGACTTGGCCCCTTACCATCCATGCCTGGCAAATTCACACCCAACTATCACCATCCAGCCCTTCCAAAATCTGCTAAGATCTTCACTTGAGACTGGAGGCAGATCAGGATGTCTGTGCACCCGTCCTCTTCCAGCAGCAGTGAGAGCCAAGGCTCTGTGGCCCTGGGCTGAGACCCCGGGATGACACATACCCAGGAAATGCTCTGGGGAGGGGCTGCAGAGCCGGGCCATACAACGTGAAACCGAAAAGCAGAGGTGGAATGAAGAGCTCTGCTTTAGGAAGTGGGGCAACTCCCACTCACAAGTGTCTTTTAGGCCCCTGTAGAACAACTGTTTGAAGCTTGACTGAAGGCGTGAAAGACAGAGTTTAGAAGCACATTACAAAGACTAGCCAGGGCAGGAAACTCCTGAGTAAGGAGCAGGGGGACAAGGACGCTGTCATGCTACAATCCCTAGCACCTGCTCAAATTCTCCGGTACATTAAGCCCTTCACAGAACAGTCATTACTTGTCTCCAGCCGACCCACACAGCACAAAGCTCCTTGTCTTGCTGTCCTGCAAAACTCATGGAAGAGCTCTAGTAAGCCTCTAGTAAGCACAGCTGGGGCACGGAATTGCACTTACTCGGTGTAACTGAGATTAAAGGCACAAAAAGGTTTTCTAGAGAAGCATCATAGGAAGCTGGATGCAAAGAGGCAGCAGGCTTCAGCTCATAGCCTGGACTGAGGAGTGGAGGATCTGCCACTGAGTTATTTGGAAGATCTGGAAAGGGCAATTTCATTGGTGATAGATCCCTGGAAAGAAAAGCATGCAGAAAGCTTGTATTAACTGGGGATTCTACAGGGAATATACTGTCTTCTGCTGTATTCCAAATCCCTCATCCCCTTTAGGTATAAAGAAACTACAGGCTTACATTCTGAGTTCTTGAGAAATTCAAAAACTCTTGTCATCTATGGAAGATCTTGCTGTTTCAAAATTCATTAAGGCAGATTTTGGTTCTGTTACTATAGTAAAACTTAGTTTTAGGGCTTTGGAAGTCTGATGTCCCTGTGCACAGCTTCTCTGGAGCCCTAGTCAGGGAGATTAAAGTAAATTCCAGCTCAAAGACATCGCAAGAAGCTGGAAATCTTCAGTAAAATTTCTTGTATTATGGCAGACTATATAAGCATATCGTACTAGTTCCCTGCTCTGAAGATCTGTGGAGATTAATTTGATTTGTGAACTGTTTCAAGCTTCCACTGAATGCCTGGAAACTACTTTGTCACAGTCTGGAGAAAGCTGAGGAAAATACTTTTTGAGTGACAGGTTATTATGAAAAAGCCTGACTGTAAGGTTTTTGTTCTTCTAGCTCAACATCACCTTGTTACCAACCAATGGGATTTGTCTCCCCAAATTTCTGACCCTTCTGAAGGTCCTGGTATGCAGTTACACAAAGTGCAATTAACAGGTGCACAACTGCAGGAAAGAGCCAATGTGTGCATGGATCACTTGCCATCACTGACCAGGGGTAGCTGAAAGGTTTCCCTAAACCTCCCTGCTGTAGAAGAATTCCTCAGCCCCAAAATCTGACTCTATTATGCAGAGTTTACTTACAAAGAGAATGTCTTGGTCCTGGATAGTGGAGAGAGCTGTTCATCCAGGCTCTGGAATGCACTCTTCCCTGCACAGCTGTCTTCCCAGCTCTCCTGTGGTCCCAGGGTTTGAACAGCACTTACACCTTCCCTAAATCCATTGTGTACAGCAGGCTGGAAAATAAGGCCCTTCAGGTTCATGCTATATAATATCAGCAAAAATAAACCTATTCTGCTGGAAAGAACTTTGCTTATAATACCACTACCTAAAGTAGTCATACATATGGAGTCATTTGGTTGCAGAGTGCACCTGAGAGATTAACTGAGAGCAAGAGGATTCCAGTTTCCCCTCAGAACAGAGTGGGACACCAAAAAGGCTGCCAGGGAAAGCCAGACCAGGAATCATCTCTGATTTTTGTTTTTATACCTTATGGACTGCAAAGTATCTGAGCATCACTCACCTCTGCTAGGCCAAAATCAGGTGGTGGTTTCTGTATGACAGGGGAATTGCTGACACCTAAGAAAGATACCAAAATGCCACAGATAATTTACAGAAAACAAGGGTTTTCCACAGGTTCTTCCTTTGCTGTCTAACAACAGTTTGGCTATGGTCTAACACCACTAAAGATGCTGCATCCCCGAAAACTTACATCTGGAAGGTTCTACTTTCTCTTGGGACTGACACTGAAGTCAAAGTTCTCCTCTCTTTATTAAACACCACAAACCCCCCCAGTAACAAGGGTGACACTGAACTGCACCTACAGACCTAAGGACTGTAACTCCTCCTCGAGCAGGCAGGTGGAGGTTGTGCTGCTGTGGCGGGAGGCCAGAGGTGTGTCTGCAAAAGGGTCTGGAGGAGTCTGGGCCATGGCCTCCAGCTCGGAGAAGTCGATCAGGGTGTAGCTCTTCATGCGCCGTGGGGCTGCTCGGCACGCTTTGGGAACAGAGACAGAGTGAGCGAGGAACCTCTGGAGAGGAATGGCACATCCTTGGGTACAGGTGTGCCTGAAAGGTGAAGAACTTCAGGAATATTTTCTGTCAACTACATGCAAGAAAATGATGGTTACGTGATATTTTTCCTGTGTTATAGAACTTTCTCCACGTTTATTCTCTGAGAAGCACTTCCCTCCCAAACCCCACTCCCACCTGGCATGCAGGGCAGAGCTGCCATGGGACGCTGAGGGTGCTTCTCACCTGGTGCATGGGCAGAGCTGGCAGCTGAACCTGCTCCATCCCCATTCTCCTGGCTGGCCACAACCTGCCTGTACTGCCCCAGCGCCTGTGAGAGCTTGTCACTGGCCTGCAGGATCTCAGCTGGGAAACCAGAGAAGATACAAAATACTCATGTTCCAACGGGAAGGTCAGGTCAGTTCCACAGCACTCCCCAAACTGCCCGTGAGGAAGGGACAGTGCAGCTCAGGAGCGAAGGCCAGCGGAGCAGGCTGCCCTCAGCTCCTCGCTCACCTTTCACTCCATTTTGCACACACAGCTGCTGATGTCAGGCCTCTCTCTCATTTATCAAGATCACTTTGAAATCTTATCCCATCTCTAAAGTATTCCTAATTCCTGCCATCTCTTCTGCACTTGCTTGTTCTCCACAAGTTTTCCCAGTGCACTTGAGTCATTAATCCAGCACTCCCCAGCTGAAGAGCCATGGCACCCATGGGTATGAAAGGAAGGTGTGAGGTACAGTTGGGGTCGCTGCTTAAGGTGCCTGTTCAGCAACCATTGCTTCAGTCAGGTTTTCAAGGCATATGGACAGGAATGAAATGCCAATTGTGGAATTCAAAGATTCTGCTCTTACCAAATTAACTCTACCCTAGCTGAAACCAGGACACTTTCCTTGGTATTACACTTAAAAATTAAAAATTCTTCTTTCTGTGTTATAGACAGGGAGAACTTCAATCTCTGGAGAGAAAAGGCCTCAAAAGCCTTCAGTTCTCTGAACATCAGAATTCAAAAAACCCTCAGGAAACCACCTCAGCTGAAGAAATGGATTCACTGTTTAACTTCGGGCTCCAAGTGAAAATTAACAGCTTTCTCAGAGATGAGCAAGAGGAGACCCAATGCCACTTCCCCTGGGCATGGTTTCATGGTGAGAGTGGAGAGCTTTGCCCCCAGGGTACTAAGCACCCAAGCACTCCCCTCCCAGGGAAGGGCACAGCCCTGTCACAGCTGCAAAGAACCACGAGGACAGTGTTGGCTCTTACCTAGAGCCTCCTCGTCAGCCACCGCCTCGCTGGCCAGGCGAAAGAGCAGCGGCCTGAGCTTCTCACAGCGCTGGAACAGAGCCTGGGGAGGAAATGTTTCATTGCTCAGGACATCCCAGGCACACTGACACTTCGGTCTCTGCAATCACCTGCAAGTGATGCTCCCTCTAGAAGGGGGAGGAAAAAGAGCATTTATGCAAAAAAAAAGAGCATTTACCTGTAGAGTCTCCTGGTCAGCTGGGGATAATTCATGTCTCCTGTAGTTCTCCAGTAACTCATCCATACGTTTGACGTTCTCAGAAACCTCACTGATGGCGTTCGCTCTTCGGGACACCTGAGCTGACTTTTCTTGTTCCTGTGATGAAAAATGAAAGAAAGGGAGATGATGACTTGGCTGATACAGCCAGTGCACGTGCTTGGCTGGAGCTCTCTGGGTCACACCTGGGCAGTTGCTTCCTATTGATATTTTATTGCAGGTAGAGAAGGCACCAAGCAGCACAGGTGAGAACATGCCCCCAGCTGCCCCGTCAGGGCACCCCGGCCGTGTGCCGTGGAATATGGAATTCATCTCACCACAGGCACGAGTGTGACTTCAAAATTTGAGCTGGGACTTGGTGGCTTCTGCCACACAGAATGACACACTCAAAATGACCACAGGGCTTGGTTAAACCAAATCTCCTACGTAAGCAGAGAAGTGGGATGTTCCTTCAGATGGAACATGCTAACAGACAGGCCAGATGTGCACACACACACTGCATGCAGGAAAGAGGCAGTTTTGTACAGAAGTGACTTTTTTCCACCTGGGAACAGAGTTTATTTTTGGAAATTTCCTACCACTACTGCAGTACTACTGCCAAGGTCTCACTGACATGGAAGAGTCCTGCTGTATGCACACTCACATATTCCCTCTTCCTGGCAATGGCATCTTTTAGGGAAACAAAACAAAACGATCCCATGCTGCAAATTCAGACTAATTTGGAAAGACTGAACATGGCCCCTCCTCCGGGGCTGCAGTACAGAGGGTCTCGTGTCAAAACCGAATGGCCAAGTTCCCTCCCACCCTCCCTGGCCTCAAAGAGGCTTCTCCCCAGGAGTTCCGACCTCTTTAATCACGCTCTGGATCAGGCGGTTGGCTGCCTGCAGGTCCTCAGGGTGGCTGCTCTTCAGGAGCCTGGCCAGGAGCTGTCAGGGCAGAGATGGGACAGCAGTGAGCAGCAGCCTCTGGGCACTATGCTGCAGGCACACATCACACACGAGAGACACCTGCTGCAGGAACGGTCCTATAATCCTGGAAATATGTCAGCTCCTGTCCCGTAATATAACCCAGGTTATATTGCTGCCTGCATACACTGGCTGTTCAGGACTAGGAACTCTGGCTCTGCAGAACTTCTGGAAGACCTGGAGAAGCCCTCCCTTGGGGAGGTTTCACGGAAAGTGATGTTTTTCTGTAAAAAAGTTTCACTTTTTACTAAGCAAATATTTCTGACAAAGCCTCACAGAGTTCTCTACCTGTTGCACGGCAGGAAGGATCAGCATTATCCTGAGACAGTCAGTCTGAAACAGCAGAAGCTCCCAAAATATTACTGAGCCTTTTTTCTCATCAGTACAAAACAGAGGGTGGGGCATGAAGACTCTAAGGTTTACCTTGGATTTCTCTTCATCTGTGTCAAAAATAGAATTCTGAGGTCTTGGAGAAGGGGGAGGTAAAATTTTGTCTTCTGGCAGTTTGGGATCTTCTTTTACAATCCCTGTAACAGGTAACAGTAGTTGTTCAGTGATGCCCAAGCTGCTGAAACCTCGATGCTCAACAGTGCATGAGGTTTTGCACAGATTTCTGGATGAAAGTACCTCTGAGGACTACTAAATATAACGGAATGGATGAAAAATCCATCCCAGGATCCCTCTGAACTCATCTCTCATAACCCCGGGAGAGTATTCCAGGGCAAAGATCACTTCTGAGTTTGTCCTGTACTTTTTCCCTGCATACAGCGTGAACAGAGGCCTCCAGACTGGTCTGAGCTGTGGCTCAGGAAGGCTGTTCTTTGGAAAATCCCTTTGAACAGTTCCATGCATCCTTCAGAACCCAACCAGCCTGGGAAGCATGGCCCTTGTCCCTTTTCCTTACACACAGCATGTTATGAAAAAGCTGAGTCACAAACTGACAGGGGCAGATATCTGTGGGGGAAACCACGGGCTCCGGAGGCTGAAAAGGAAACTGAAATAACAGAACTGAACCTTGTTTCTTCAGCATCTGATAAGCATCCTGGATTTTGACTTCCTGAGGAAACCAGACTGTCCAACTGAATATCACTTCTGTGACCCTCGACTTGACTTTTTCTGAAGACCAAATTCCATAGTACTGAAAACAAGACAGTAAAGAAAGACAAAAAAGTTTAAATCCAAAGAATTGGTGCCAGATCTGGCACAGGGATCCAGCCCCAAGGAGTTTATGTGCAGACACCAAGGATAAAATGGATTCCTGTGAGTTTCTTCACAGTGTTGTCAACTGCGTATCTTGGGGTTAGGAAACAGTTAACGGCTGTGGCTGTAAACACAAGGAATGCTATGGAGTGTATGACAATCACACACACGTTCTGCAACAATCAAAATTAAACCTCTTCGAACCTCTCTGATCAGTTATTGAATACAAAACCCAAGGTAGGCTGTTTTGTTTTAGTGAAAACAGTTCTGTGCTTGACTTTAAACACTCCCCTTAACTCCTGCAATGCAATCACACCACTGGCCTCAGCCAGCCCCAGACACACAAAAACTGAACAAAACCAGAAACGAAACTTATTGTCTCTTATCAGCATCTCGATGTTTTCTCCAATTTCTCTCATCATTGCCTATGAGCACTCCTTTTATTATAAAAACACAAACCTCCCCAAGACCAGGCATTTCAAACTCATTAAATGATACCTGTCCTCTCAGAGCAGTAAACAGAATTGTCTTCAGTGATATATGCTTTAAATTCTGTGGTTTCACTGAAATCCTGTTCCCAAGCCTGAGACTGAGACAAGGAGTTTTGTTCTTCAGTTGAGCATTTCTTTGAAATCAGCTTTTTGCAGCTCTGCCCTTGGGCTGATGCAATGGAAAATGAAACATGTGCCAGTGGTAAATGTGTGCAGGATCCACCAGAAAGGGAAACTGATGGGTGCGATGCCGAGAGGGTGTTTCAGGCAGGCCCAGGCCTACCCCAACGGCCAGAAGATCCCACTGCCTCTGATAAAGCAGAGCTGCATTGCTGCATTTCTCATCCTGAAACGCCCTGTAACCACCATCACCTACCTTTGGGGAAAGCACTTTAATCAGCTCATTCAGAAACCTGAATTTTGCCATTTCACTGTGAAATCTGTCACCACAGTTGTTCACACAGGTCTCCAGCACCTGAAGAAAACAAAATGTTACCAACAGGAACTGAACACACAAGGCTTGGGGAGCTTTCAAAAACTTTGTCATTATAATACTAAATCTAAGAACTTTCTGGTACTGCATTCACGAATACAAGATACTGAGAAAGTCATGCAGCAAGAACATGTTTTATTCCTTCATCCAACCTTCCGAAGCAGCACATTTAAGACCATCTGCTCTGTTCTACCCATCACTAACAACTTTTGAGCTATTGCCTCTGTGGTGGGACACAGCTCACACAGCCAGAGCTGCAGACCAACGAAACACTTCAGCAGGGCAACTTGGGGAGGAAGAGAAGCAGCTACTCCCTCCACTATGCCCTGGTTTCTGTATTCCTTGTGCAAGGGAAAGTTAAAAGGGAGAGGCATCCAAGAGAAAGACATCGACATCTAAGAGAAAAGGAAGAGACAACTATCCTGTCTGCTCTGCCAGACTCTGTTTCCAAGTGACTGCTTTGTGTGTGCATGGAAGTACTTACTGTGAGAGCATGGAGAGCTTCCCCCTCCTGAGGGGACTGGATTTTGTGTGCCAGCAGCCTCAGCGCAAACAACGGGCTGGGGAAGAGCAAAGCAAGTCACACCATGCACAAGTTCCCAGGAAAAACAAATGCTGCTGACTTTGGTCTGCAGAGAAGAGCAACTGCTGGATTCACAACAGGACAGATACCCTTCCTCGGGCAGGGAGCAGCAGGGACAGGCTGGGGGATGTCCCTGGGCAGGCACCACCAGAGCTGGCTCTCTGCAGCTGCAGGAGCTTCGATGACAGCCAGGGCACCCCCGTGCCAGCTCCTGGGCACGTGCTGGGTGCCAGACTATGAGCTCTGAACTCAGTCTGCTCCAAACACAGAGATGATCACTCAGGTTTGACAGGTCATTTGCTTAACGAGTCCCTGCTACTTCCCACAGAGCCCAGACTGTCAGCTGGAAGGTGGGGAAGTCTCAGTAGAGATCCTCCACCCGTCTGGAAGGAAAAGCTGAGGCTGAGCTCCCTCGGGGCTTCCCTGCAGAACCCCACAGCAGGAATCCTGAGGGGCTGCTGAGGGCACGGCCGGCAGGACCTGCTGCCCGGTGGGCTCCAGCAATCAGTGTCAGAGCCCATTCCCAGTTACCACCCTCCATCACATTGGCATACACCTACTTCCAACTCATTTCCGCTCCTGGGAGCAGCAGCGAGCCCCCCCAGCTCCCTCTCCAGCTCCCCACACCGTGGCCCTAGGCCCCATTCCCACAGAGCCATGAAGCTCAGAGCCAGACACAGCCTGGACGAACACAAAGAGCTGTGTGTCTGCCTTACCCCTCCGTGTCAGCGTTCACCTGGTCGCAGAACCGCTGGATGCATTCCCAGTTTTCCTCAGAGATACTCGGGTCAGTGGCCTCATCTTACAGAGGGAGAAAAATAAGAGAGGAAGAAGGAAAGCGCGGCCTCAGTGCAAGCAAGCACTCAGGGCAGGAAGCAGCTCAGACCTCTCTGGTGCCGCTGCTCCAGGGCTTTTTGTAGCAGAAGGGGGAGATCCAGGACGAGCAGGAAACAGCTGTTACTAAAATCTCCCTAAAAATACAGTCCCAAGCACACACTTAAAGTCAAGCACAGCCTGACAACAGCAGATGTTGCTTTTAGCATGAGAAACTTAAAAACCATTTACAGGCAGCTCTCCCGGGACCACACTGCAAAACTTGTTGTGCTGGAACACAGGCAGTTTACACTTTTGCACAGCTAAATTACAGGGAAAAAGTCTTTTTTGGCTTTATCCACTCCCCAGTCTGTAACTCAGCCAGCTTTGGGGGCTGAGGATGGACAGGACAGACGGGGAAAGGAACAGACGCAGCAAGACAGCACCCACATCACCCTAGAGGGGTTCCGTGACGGCGATGGGCCCTTCCCCACGGAGATGGAGCTGTGCCAGTGCCCACCCAGTTTGGAAGAGGCACCGGAGCCAGCAGCCAAGCCAGCCCCGACCCCCAGAGCCCAGCCCCACTCACTGAGCCACCGCTCCAGCTGCCCAGTGCCAGCCATGGGCTCCCGTCCGCTCCGCCCCAGCAGGAAGCAGCTCCAGCCGCCCCCGCTCCTGCACGCCCCGGCGGGCAGCCCACGTGAGTTTTCGTGGCGTGGAAGTGTTCGCGGTGGGCGTGGGCTCAGCGCAACACCCCACCAACACCCCTCCAGAGCTCCTCCCTTCACCAGCGTGCAGTGTTGGTGAGAACGGAATCAAAGTCACCACATTAATTTAATAATTAAAAGGGCATCAGACAAAAGAAGAAAAAACATCCTAATCTCCTGATCAAGTCTATTTTTAGCAGAACCACGTGCATGACACAGTACACAGGGAGGAGTTCCCCTCTCCGAGCAGCTCACTCAGCCTGGTAGGAGACATAGGCAGCTAAGAGGGCAACAGCTATAATATATATCCGTTTATTTTTATTTTTATTTATATATATATACACACACACACACACATATTAAAATACTCCCCCCCCCCCCTGTTTTTTGGGGAGCATGGTGT
>VZTA01018762.1:87968-99696 GCA_013398855.1 Mohoua ochrocephala | reverse complement strand
TGACACACTGCGGGCGGCGCTCCGGGACTGGAGCGGGGCCGGGCCGGGGCAGCGTCCCGTGGGCCGGGATCTTCCTGTCTGCTCCCCACAGGTGCCGAGGAGCCGGGCATGGAGGCGGAGGCGCAGGAACTGCCGCTGGGCTGCAGCGGAGGGGACGGCTCGCCGGCGGCAGGGAGGTCTCCGGAGGGCGAGGAGCGCCGGGAGCCCCCGCAGGCGTCTGTCAGCAACGGCGGCGACGAGGACAGCGGGAGGGAGCTGGTGGAGCTGAAGGTGATCTGGAACAAGAACAAGTACGACGTGAAGTTCTGCCTGGACAGCACGGGAGCCGAGCTGAAGCAGAAGATCCACTCGCTCACAGGTCTGTCGGGACCGCCGCCGATTCCCCCGCGCTTCCCCCGCGCCTCCCTCGCGCCTCCCTCGCCGCTGCCGCGGGCTCCTAATCGCTGTGCTTGTCTCTAGGCCTCCCGCCGGCCATGCAGAAAGTTATGTTCAAGGGACTTCTGCCAGAGGAGAAAACGTTGCGGGAAATCAAAGTAACAAATGGAGCGAAAATAATGGTTGTGGGCTCTACTATCAACGATGTGTTAGCAGTAAATACACCCAAAGAAGCTGCTCAACAGGAGGTCAAAGCTGAGGAAAACAAAAAGGAGCCACTTTGCAGACAAAAGGTTAGCAATGTCTTAATAATCGCTGGTGTGGGGGAGTGGTAGGATTTACGTGGTTCTCCTGCAGAGAACTGTTTAGTCCAGCAGGGACTGGGGCTTTGCAAGACACTGCTTGTGGTGCCAGGCACAGCCAAGCATTTTGGTTAAGAAATGGAAACGTTTGATGGATGTTAGTGCAAGCACAGTCCAGATTAACTCTGTCTAAAATGGAACTAATTTTTATTGGCACAAAATAATTTGACCTCCAAAAACTGCTTAAAATGAACACCAAGAGAGCAGTTCCCTCAGCTGTCTGAGCCCTGATGGGAATGTGGATGTTGAATTCTCCTCTCATATTTTGGAGCACAGTGCAGTGAGGCTGGTTTGGTGGTGCTGCAGTGTGGGGGGCTGGTGAAGGATTGCCAGCTCAAGGCATTGCCAGCCCTGTACCTTCCTCGAAATAAATTTGGTTACAATTAAGTAGTGCCTCTATGAAGCGTGCTGTTGGTTTTCTGTGATTTATCGCAGTTCATACTCAGTGCCAGTCCCATCATTTCTTAAAGGTGCTCAGCCAGGTAACAAGCTGTGAGTGTGGATTTAAAAGTTACCGCTGCTCTAATCCATTCTGGTTTGGTGCTGGGTTGCGCTGCCAGACACGGAGGGTTTCTGCCATTCACTGGATGTAACAATTTGGTTTTTATAGACGCGTATTTATGTGTGTGTATATTTGAGAAGGCTATTACCCTTGGCATTATGTTGGAATTCTATTCATTCTGATAATTTCTTGAGAGTGTGTTGTAAAGTGCACAATTAAGTTTGAAAATAACTGATGCCCATGTGATAGATACCTGTGAACAGCCCTCAGCTGTCTCTCAGTGCCGTTGGGATGTAGTCAGAGGAGCAGCTGGAAGTACATTGCAAAGCTTTGTAATGTTTCTGCGAATTTAATTTCTGTTTTTATATTGCAGCAACACAGAAAAGTATTGGATAAAGGAAAACCTGACGATGTGATGCCTTCTGTCAAAGGTGTGCAGGTGCGTGAATAAGGTCTTGAGACACTCAGAATCAGAAAAGAGACTTCTTTGTGATTTGAGACCTTTCCCCGCTGGTTCAGTTGTTCTTTGCTGTCTTAGCAGAAAGCTGGAAAGATGGATGGTCCTTATGCTTACAAAGTTGAGAGAATGTAGTTTTTCTGCCCCTGCCCCTGCCCGTGACTGATTGTGTCTCGTTGCAGGAGCGGCTTCCGACGGTGCCGCTGTCCGGCATGTACAACAAGTCAGGGGGGAAAGTCAGATTGACCTTCAAACTTGAGCAAGACCAGCTGTGGATTGGTACAAAAGGTGAGCACCTCTCAGCCTCGGGGATGAACAATTGGTGATTGGGCTGTGACTGAACTGTGTGACCTAGAAAAGCTTCTCCTCTGACTAAATTGTGTTTAGGGAATGATGTTGATATTGCAGCGCTTCAAAAAACTTTGTTTCCTCTTCTCACGTGCCATTCTCCCAGGTCATTGAATAGTACTCGATATTCCACGTCGATTCCTGAAAAACTGGAGTTGAGTGGTGCCAGCAGACTAATGGCCCAATGTGCTCTTTCTTGGCTCCAAATGTAACCGATAGTATTTGGCATTTCTGGCATATCTCAAAAAAGAATTCCATAAGCATGGGTTTGATGCCAGCAGTACACAGGGGCTCAATGGCTTAGCCAAGACTTGGAAGGAAATCTCAGAACTGGAGTGTTGGCATCTCTGGCACTCTCTGTCCTTCCAGCCAAAATTATGTGGGTGTCTTGTCTCAGTTATGCACAACTGTGGTGCTGTGCAGAGGGGTTGGTTTGCAGTCGTGAGTGGTGCCAGGAGGAGCTGGAAATGACATGGGGATAACGTGCCTTGCTGAGGATGTCTGTGTCCTGGTTTTGGCTGGGATAGAGTTAGTTTTCTTCCCAGGAGCTGTTTTGGATTCAGGATGGGAGTAATGCTGATAACAGTGGATGTTTTGGTTGTTGCTGCGCAGTGCTTCCCTCAGTCAAGGACTGTTTGGTGTCTCAGACTCTGCCTGTGAGGAGCCATTCAAGGAGCTGGGAGGGAGTAGGGCCAGGACAGCTGACCAGAGCTGGCCAAAGGAATATTCCCCACCACAGAGCATCGTGTCCAGTATAAACTGGGGGCAGTTGGCTGGGAGAGACCGGTCACTGATGGGGGACGGGCTGGACATTGGTCATTGGGTGGGGAGCAGCTCTATTGGGCATCACTGGTTTCTCTGGAGTTTCTTCTTTATTCTTTTATTTTATTACTGTTGTTATTATTACCAGTAGTAGTAGTAGTAGTATATTTTACTTTGTTTCAGTTATTAAACTGTTCTTACCTCAACCCATGAGTTTTTTACTTTTTTCCCCAGTTTTTCTCCCCATCCCAGCGGGGCAGGGGGAGTGAGTGGCTGTGTGGTGCTTAATTGCTGGCTGGGACTAACTGGGATGCTGGGATCCCCCCACCTGCCAAGGAAGCTGTGCTCCTTCAGTTTGACTAGGATGGGCAGGATATAGTGATGAGCAAGAGGGATGAAAGTGCTTGCTCACTGTCCCAGTAAAGTAGCCTAACTGGATGGTCATACTCCCTCCAGCTGCTACAGTAGTTCCAAAGTAAGCAGAAATTTCAGATTTTTTGACCCTTTCTTTGTAGGACAGACTTGTCTGTGAAGATTTTTTCTGGCTTTAAAACCTCTCTTGGTGCCAATTGCAGTGATTTCTCCTCTGGGCAAAGTGATGGAGCCCAGGAGAGAAACACATTGGGGGGTATTTTTTCCTCTATAGGTTAAGCAGGCAGATTTTTCTGTTACTGATACCAGGTTCTCAATCCATGCACAGTATTTAGGTGATTAATCTCTTCCATCACCTTCCAGATGGGTTTCAAGTATAGTGTTTCCGAGGTGTTCTACATAGTGTTCCTTAAGCTGTGAATTTGATTCTTCCTGTAACCTGTTTCCCTGCTTCCCCAAATTAGCAGCAGCTTGCTGCCTCTAGGGAATGGTTGTAATTGCTGGCTATTATTGGGAAAAACGCCTTCCTGCTCTGAGAAACCCATGGCAGAGGCCAGCAGGTAAAGGCTGGAGTCAACACATCTGGATGTTCACATAGCTTGTCACTTGCTGGCCCTGGAGAGCTGGAGCTGGTTCTTCCCCCCACCCCTGCAGCCTCGCTGGGCCTCACAGGGGGCTTGTGCAGGTGTTTGTAGTCTGAAGTTTGGTACAGGCAGATGTTTCCCAGTTGCTCTGTGTCAGTTGCACAGAGACATTGATAATGGGATTTGTCTGTTGCTGGGATACTCAGAGCAGAAATTGATTGGGGGATGCTAAACGAGGGCAACGTGGGGTTTTACCTCGTGAACGAAGTCAGAAGTCTGAACAGGTAGTTCAGGGTGAGCTCAGTTACAGTGCGGAGGCAGAGAATATTTTTCCTTACATCACTGAGTTTATCTCCCTGTGTGCCTTCCGTAGGTAGGTTTGAGGTTTTTTGGATCACAGATAGATCTATCTCAAGAACTCAGAGATCAGTTTCTCCTTTGTAAAGTGTTTTGGGCATTCTCTGTCTTGTATCTAAGAAGGTAACTTTCGGTTGATGCTGAATGCTTGAACTGAAAGGCAGGATTTTGGAATTAAGTGTTCAGAAAGGTGTGAGGACAGAGCTGACAGGAAAACTCTGCCCTGGACCATGTCCTTTGTTGCTCTTGTCATTGCCTCTGGCCGGCTTACGTTACGCTGCCATGTCATTGTAGTCTTTTTGGGGCTTCAGTTTCTCTTATTTGTTTCTTTCCCTATTTCCTCTTTTTTATTCCCTTCCCTGTGCTTCTCTGCACACTGCGACAGGGTAAAGCCAGGCCTAAGCTTTCAGAGTTAGGTCAGCCTGTCTTTGCCAGCTTTCAGTCTTGCTGTTGAGAGTTCAGTGTAATCCTTGGTAGTCAGTCCCGAGTATTCTCCTACCTGGACTAGATTCCACTAGGGTGAGCATCCTTGCTGCTCCGAGGGGAGTTCCTTATGCGAAAACATTAAGTAAAGCCTGGGATTTCCCATCACTCAGTCTAGGCCCAAATCATGAACACCGAAATACTTCGTGTGGTGCAGGGGAACTGTGTGATCCACTTTTGGATTCCTTCACACTGCTGGGGTGCCAGCTGTGGGGTGTGTGGTGCTGCAGCCACCACGTCCTGGGCAGCAGGTATCCAAAACTCACCTGGAGGGTAGACTGTTGACCTGAGGAGATTTTGGCATTAATGGAGGTGATGTATGAAATTAATATGAAATACTGCTTCCCCGCATGTCAGAAATAATACTTTGATCAATTTTAATGTAGAGAGAACAGAAAAGTTACCCATGGGGTCCATTAAAAATGTGGTGAGTGAACCTATTGAAGGCCATGAGGATTATCACATGATGGTGAGTAACAGCTCTACTTTAATCATAACCATCTAATTCCTTCACGCAGTGTGCACTACTGATGAGGCTGTAGGTCAGAGCAGGCTGGAGGTGGATGGTGGCTCCAGCCTTGTGGAGATGGGGACACGGGCTCCTCTCACACTGTCAATATTTTGGGTCCATATTGAATATCTGCTGCTGTGTGGAAATCTGGACTGGTTTCACACAAACATGAAGTGCTTAAGCATTATTTTGTGTCTTCTGACTGTGACAGTGTTAACCCAGTAAACATACAACATAGCTCGTGATTTCTTAATGGTTGTGATATTTTTTGATACCTGATTTAATTTCTAGTTTCTGTGGTATTTATATAAACAGGCCTTGATGGAGGTTAAGAAAAAAAGGATTCGATGCTGTAATATCTTTTCACACCTGTAATTTTCTGAACAACTGGCATGAGATCTAGCAAAGTTACATTTCAGAAGAGAATTGTGCTAATGTGCTGAATTTTTGGCTGTTTATTTTAATCCATGGGTTTTTTTAAGATCCTGCTTTTCAAAGTACAGTAACTAACTTTTAATGTTGAATTAAGTTTCTTTTCTATAAGAAATCTGTTTCCTTCTTTAGGGGGAGGAAAGGGAGATGTTTTTCCTTAAAATCATGGCCTGCAGGAGGGTGCTGCTCTAGTCTCTGTCCAAATACTTGCTTTTTGATCACCCATGTAAGAAGCTGTCCTCTTCAGCACATGTTGCAATAAACTTATCCCACAGCAAGGACAGAGGCTCTGACATGCTGTGGTGTGCCCCTCTCCTGGGCATAGGAGGGAAGTTGAGAAGAGGACATTATGTCTAAATATAAAATCCTATGACTATAAAAACATGGTCATTGTCTTGTTTAGTTCCTGTTTGGCTTCTCAGCTCTGTCATTTCTTTAGAGACTCTGAGTTATGCTTCAGGTTGTCTACCAGAATAATTTCCTCATGTTCTTGAAATTGGCCAGGAGTTTTGGTTTCTGTTGTGGTGTTGTAAAAGGGAAGAGCTCATGGTTTTCTCGGTGCTCTGCAGCTCTTGTTCTCTGGAATGCTCCTTTAATTGCCCACCAAAGAGCTGTAGGATGCCCCGAGTGCCGGAGGGAGCAGCAGGTGGGACAGGCTGGTCTGGTTTGGCAGTGGATGAGCTGTGCCTGTCCTCTGGGACCCGCTCCTTGTTCCCATGTGTAAATGTTGTCATTTTTAATTGCAGGCATTTCAGCTGGGCCCAACAGAAGCATCTTACTACTGGGTCTATTGGGTCCCAACTCAGTATGTCGATGCAATCAAAGACACGGTGCTGGGGAAGTGGCAGTATTTTTGAAAGCACGCTCACCTCTGGCACAGGAAAATGACACAAATCTAAGGACACTGCTGGGAGAGGCCTCCAACATCCCTGGATGTGACAGTCCTGGAACTTATTATTAAAACATGCTAAACGAGGCATGGATGGAAGCCAGAGGTGATGTTCTTTCACCATTAGTTTACTTTTAACTTAAAGATTTCACCATCCCTTTTCTGCAGTCAGCTTCAACCATATTTAAAGCAAATACAATGGAAATCAATAAATCTTAATTCACAAAATATCGTGTGTAATACACTTAAATCTGCTGAGAGTTGATCTTCCAGTTTAGTTTTAAAAAGAAAATATTACAATGTATTATTGAGGATTTTTTACATGGTTTGAACAAAAACAACTATTTTCATAATCTTTCAGTTATCAGCATTAGACTTAATTTAGTTACTTGGTTGTGACTGGGACTTTGAGGAGCAGATTTTTAAGAATAAACTGTAGCAGTGTGCAGCGTCGCTGTTCAGTGAAGCCATATCTCGCTGGCCCTCCAGGGCAGCTTCCACTCTTTGGTAGCAGAACTAATTCTTTGTTTTAACCCAAAGATGCCCTGCTTGTTTGGGATTTTTCCTCACCTTTTCCCGACTCTGGCAGCTCCGGGTTGGTCTGTGTAGCGTGTTTGGAGCAGGTGAATTCTGCGGGGATGTTTTGCCATGGCAGGTGACCCAGTGCTGCCAGCTGTTCCCTCTCGTGCCAGGTCAGTGCTTCACCTCCTGCCCTGGGCTGCTACATTTTGGGAGCGTTTTCTTGCTCGTGCATGTTGCAGTCCAGAATCATTTTGCAGCTGCTGCGTTGACACTGAGCTGTTGGACTGGAAACACCATTGTGCTGCCTGGTGTGAGCAGGGGGACACAGTGACATGGACATGGATGGAAACACCGTAACGCTGCCTGGCGGGAGCGGGGTGACACAGATCTCCCAAAGGGAGGGAACCACAGAGACCTTCCTGCCCTGTTTGGGGTGGGGGCAGTGGGGAAGAGAAGCTCAGATGCTGTTTTGCATTCCTAATAACAGCAGCAGTCTTTTGTGAGCTGGATTTGAAAATGTGTAGTGATCTTGAATTCTGTGGATGGTACTTTAGATTAACTATCCAGCAAGCGATGTTTTGAAATGTAAACCACCTTCCAGCTTTTCTCCTGTTCCAGTTCACGAGAAGCCCTCACACCTCATTCTGTCAGAAGGAACGTGCTGCGCCTTGGGCTGTGATGTGTGTCGTCCCAGCCATCCACGTGCCATTTCTCTCAGGTGTTCTGAAGGGAGCCCTCAGCCCTGGGCAGGTGCAAAGCCCATAGCAGGTGGCATTGTGCAACCAGACTGGAGCAGCTCACACATCCCTGCTCTGCATTAGCGCTGGGGCTCGGTGCTGCTCCATGCCAGTAGCTCAAAGCCATGCAGAAACAGCCTTTTAGGAGTAGCTAATCTGAATATGCTCCTTGAGGGAAGAGCCCAGTTGAAGCTCAGCAGGTGCAAATTCCCAAATGAGTATTTATTTTATTTTTATTTTACTTGAGAGACTGGAAAACACATTGGCTTTCTGGTAGGTGTTGAGGTCACATATTTCCCTATAGCCTCTAGACAGCAGCTTTTAGTTTGTATTTTCTGTTAGAACAGCCATGCAATATGAGTTTTAAAGGTGTTTCATATCCTACATAGAAACTAGTGATGTGCTTGTTACTCTTGTAGCTTGAGGTATTTCCTTTCTGTGTACAAGCCAGCAGCAGTGTGTCCTGACATGTGTGGCTGGGGCCAGAAGAGCCATGTCAGCTCCCTTGGCAGTCCCTGGAACAGTGGGGGCAGAGGGGAGCTGGCCTGAGTTTACTGGCGACAATGTCATGGATGAAACGCAGCCATCACGCTTGTGATTTTCTAGTTGCCGGTTGTGGTGTTAAGGCTTAAATTAACAATTTGTTACGTGGTGGAAGGTGTGGGCACTACAGGATAAAGCAAAGGGGTGACACTGGCTCTTTCTGTCACCTGGGGCCACATTGGCACTTGCCACCTGGCTGGTTCTGTGATGATCGGCTCCCATGTGTTCCTCGACGTGCTCAGACCTGTCTGTGCATCTGTTCATGTTCCGTTTCCTTTCCTGTTCATTCGCCCCCTTGCTCCTGGGGAGGGCACGTGCCCGAGTTCCAGCTCTTCCCCAGCTCCTGTGGCTTCTGTGCAGGATGCAGCGACCGGGTGAGTAACTCTGGGGCGAGTGGGGACAGGCACTGACCCACTGCTGAGGCCCCCGGGGCACAGGGCAGTGTCACACTCCTGCTGCTCCTTGCCAGAGGGGCACAGCTGCTCTTCGTCCTGGGCCAGGGACAGCCCAGCAGCTCAAAAGAGACTGAGCACGAGCCCCTTGGTTAAATACAAAGCAGTTTTAAACATGGAGAAAATACAATACACTAAGAAAGTGTGATCCTGTTTAGGTGCTTCCTTGCAGGTTGGTTTTGATTGGAAAAATGAAATTGTTTCTTTTTTTTTGTTCTATGTGCAAAACTTGAATTAAAATACAGGAAAGTGACTTATAAATGCTTTAGTTGGTGTTTGTTGGCTCAATATCCTAGGCTTCTTGGGACCTCTTTGAAATGAATATTCTAACTGAAATTAGCAGCACTGCTTTTAAGATCCCGGGGGTATTTTGGGGATGATGTGGAGTTTTGTATGTTCTGGCATACACCAGTTTTTCCAAGGCAGCTACTGACATTAAGAAACACCCTCGTTAGTGGGATAGCGCCACAGTTGCCTCGCAGCCGTTGCCTGCCTCTCTCTTGGCTTTTGATTTTGCTCTCTGGTCACTGTGACCATGCCAAGGCAGACTCCGCATAACCAGTGTTCCTGGGGATGAGTTTGGTGGTTGGTCCTCAGTGAGACACAGTGTGTGAGTACAGCGCAAGAACACTCGCTATTTGGAGTTGGTGGTAAAGATGATTCTGAGATCTGACATACAGTGTTCTGTGGGAAGCTAACAGTAACAGCTGCACAGAAGTGTATTTCAGCTGTGTTGTATTAAATTACAATTTAACAGGATCTTTTCAGCGGTGACTGGTTCCTGCTGTGTGTAGGTGTGATTCCACGGGAGCATCCTGGGGTGCCACTCCGTATGAGGTTGCACTGAGTGCTTTCTGGGTTTGCTGATTGCAGATTGAAGTATTCGTGAGGCAAATGCAGGTTCCTGCAGGACACAGCCGGTGTTTGCTGTTGGCTGCTCCCAGAGCCCAGGCAGTGTCCCCTCCTTGCTGCTGTCTTGGGATCCCTCCTGTCAGTTCCCCAGCTCCCCACCTTGTTCGATGAGACCGAGTACCACAGCTCACCTGTGTGTCATCCCTTCCCCTCTCCACCCCTGTCCAGCACTGCAGGTTTCTCCTCCTCTACTTGTCCCAAGTTCAGTATTCTTTCCTTCTCCGTTTGTCATCCCAAGTGTAAGCAGTCCCAGGATCACTACTTCGTTGGGAATGCAGAAGTGTTGTTGCTCAGCCTGGTTGGGGTTTGAACAGAGACTGCCTTGCATAAGAGCTTGTGTTACTCACATGGTTTCATACCAAGTTTACAGTAAATTATTAATTTCCATTAATGACATTGATGAGGAATGTGGACTACAGTCAGGATGTTCTGGTGACAGAAGAGAGTGATCTGGATTCAAAGGAGATAAGAAACTGACACCACTACCACACTCTGCTGGTGCCACACACCCCCTGCCCAGCTTGCACCTGCCGGCTGCTGCCCGCTGCTCCTCCGTGCTCTAGGGGCCAAAGAGAAACAATTCCCTGCTGCTGCGCTGCCCAGGTGCCACGGTGGGGTCTGCTCTGCACCCCCGCCCCACAGCCACGGTCCTGACCCCGCCGGAGCCGCTGTCTTGGGCACAGCACTCCCTGCTCCCATCCTCGCAGGGCTTGTTTCCAGACTTCTCTTCTTCGTTAACTTTTCTTCCTTTGTAACTTGGTTTTTCCAGTGGAGCTGTTTCCACCCTCGGTTCTGTCCTCCAGCCTCTCCCCACCTGTTACGATGCAACCGTTGGTTTTGTTAGTGAATGTCCTTGTCACCGGAGGGCAACAAGGGCCCAGGAGAGCTGTAACAAATCTTGTATGAAACGTGGCCATTTTACCTTCTAGCCGAGGATTCGCCTTGGTAGCTCATGGAAGTTCACTCTGTCTTATCCATACTCAAAGCAATTAATTCTTTGGTTTTATATTAAAAAAAAACTTAGATATTTGTGTCCACTGCAGATTTATTTTAAATGGAATATGTGAGTACCATGTATTATGGTATTCTTAAATAATCTATTGCCTATTTTGGGGGGAGGGAGATAACAAATATTTAGTCTTAGATTTGCACTGCTGGATTTTTTAAGTGTAACCTTGACTGGTTATCCTGGTGTTTTATTCTGTAAGATTAGTCTTATGAATTAAAGTTTGATAATTAAGTGTTTCTGTGTTTGAGTGTTTCCATATTCTGTATGTACTGAGCTTCCTTCTGCATGAACAGCTGTGAGCAAAGGGCTTCTAGTGAGTTTCTTTGCAGGAAGATGGACACAGGCAGAAATTCAGGGGACCCCACACCTGGTGACGCGTCGAAGCTGTGGGTGCCCAGCTCCCACGGTGGAGATTTGGGTGCTGCTGCCCTGTGCCACTGCAGACACATGGGCTCTGAGTTTATAGGATGGTCTCTACCTCCCTGCCCAAAGCTGGGCTTTAATTTGCTTTTACACTGAGATTGGCCCAGTCCTACTGGCCCAACCCTGGCTGCAGTGCCCACAGTCCCACTCCCATTTAACAGCTCCCAAAGCTCGGGAGCAGTCCCAGTGCTGGGCTTTCAGCAGCCTCGGGTTTGTCACGCTGAGCAGGCGCTGCTCGGCTTCGCCTCTGCCTTTAGACACCTCCTGTCTCCCCACCCAAAAAAACCCCATCTCTGAGACAGTTCAATAGCCCCAAATTTGCGCTGCCATTCTCCCAGCGTGTGCCAGCGGGTAGGTTCCCGTTCGGTTTAGTGTCCAGGTGTGCCCTGGCTGTCGGGTCCAGCATTCAGTTCACGCGGGGGTCCCACCGCAGCCCCCGTTCCCCGTGGTCCCTCGGGCAGAGCTCCCAGCCCAGCTGCGCTCCCGGCACACGGGGCTGGGGGAGGGGGCTACAGCCGGGGGGGCGGCAGGAGCCGGGTCCTCTGCCGCTGCCGCCAGGAGGGCTTCGACCCGCGTTCCCGGCGAGAGGAATTTTCTCAGCTCGGTGCCCGCGGCCGGGATGGGGCCGGTGCCCACGGCGGGGGGATGCGGGGGGTGTCTGGTCGCGTGCAAACGATCGGGAACCGCGAGGGGAAG
>VZTA01018762.1:71278-87649 GCA_013398855.1 Mohoua ochrocephala | reverse complement strand
AGGGTGGGACAGCGCCCGAGAGGGGACAGTGCGGGGGGACAGCGCGGGGGAAAGATCGGGCGGGGGACAGTGCGGTGCCCGCGTGGTTCCCGGTGTGAGCCTGTGGGAGGGCTCCGGCACACGACACTTCGTGCCCCGGGTGTGACAGTGCGGGCACGGACGCTCCGCGCTCGGGGCAGGTGCGCGGGAGTGTCCCGCGTGTGACACCGGTGAGCGCGGGGCTCGAGCCGCCGCCTCGGGGGGGTGGGTGCCTGAGCGGGGGCCGGCACCCAGAGGGGTGTGTACGTGGTGTGGGTGAAGGGGCCATGGTGCCCGCGGGACCGGGATGCTGCCGGGGGGGTCCCATGGCCGTACGTGGGTGGCGTTGGCCGCTGTGCGATGGAGCGCCGGGCTGTCACCCGGGCGAGGGGCCCCTGCGGCACCCGGAGCGGAGGTTGTTCTCCATCCTCACCCCAGGGCCTGGCTGTGGCCGGGAGCGGAGTCCCCTTCCCTGGGTACCCTCGGCCCCCTCCTGCCTGGTCCTGCCCGCGGAGCTGCTGCCTGTCAGGGTGGCGCCTTCGGAGCCGGATCCAGCTCCTGCAGCTGGTGGCGGTTCAAGTGGATAGGCAGCGTGCCAGAGTGGCTTTGGATTACACTGATAGAGCTGCTTCAGTGAAGGAAGCAGTAGATGCTGGCGCCGACTTTCTGTCTGTGCTTGGCTGTCCCCCTCTATCCATCCTTGGGGGAACGAGTGTGCCCCAAGCCCACGGCTGAGCTCCGGCCCCAGCGGCATCGCTGCAGAATCCAGAGTGCTGTGGTGAGAACCTCGGGAAAGCACGGCTCCTGGGAACATCCCATGACAGCAACAGCCACGCTTCTGTGCTGGGGCTGGCCAGAACAGCTGCTGGGGCAACTGGGGCTGGGAGCAGAGGGAGGTTGGCAGCTCCCAGGCATCCAGTGCTCCCAGTTCTGCCCATGGTGGTTTGTGGGGAGCGGGTCAGGCAGCCTGGCCTTTGCCCGAGTGCCCTGGCACCAAAACACTTGCAGAATAGATGGAAAAAAACACAGAGCATCATGGGGGAAGGAAGCACAGAGCCCTGACAGCTGGGGGGGCTCGGCAGTCTCAGTTTCCCCCGGGCAGGTGGCCACACTGTGAGAGCCCCATGTCTGCCAGCCTGGCATGTCCCCAGCCAGCAGCAATCCCGCCTGCGTGGCCACAGGGGCTGGAGAAGCCATGATGCGGAGCAGTCCCCTTCCCTGCCTGCCCCACCATGTCCTCTGGGCAAAGCCAGAGATGAGAAACTCGCTCTGACCTCACCTGAAAATTAAGCAAAAAGAAGTGCAAACAAAAACTGGGCTGGAGACATAGAGGTTGGTGTGAGGCGCATTGTGAGGGAGGTCGTGTGTGCTCCTGTGCTTTGTTATAGCTGAAGGAATCTTCTGGCCCTGCCGTGCCACAGCTGGTCTTGTACTGTCAGGTTCTGCTCTGCAAATGGTCTCAGACTTGCATGTTGGCACTGGCTGGGCACAGGCTGCTGGCTGGTCCCTGTTCCACAGCCTGGACGGGCCCCCAGGACAGGGTCTGCCAGCTCAGGCTCCCAGAGCAGCGAGGGGACTGCTGAGGGGCTGAGTTCGAGGGGTGTCCTTGGGCTCTCATGCTAATCTGCGGCCAGCCAGGGGCTCAGGCGCTGCTGCCAAGTCCCTGGCATCAGGGACTGCCAGAGCCATGTGGATCCCGTTGCTGTTTGCCCATCCCTGTTTGCCGACAGGGCGAGGCTGGCCTGTGTGGCTCTGGCTGAGCTGGCGCTCGCTATGTGGATGCCATACGTGGAAGCAGCAGCTTCTCTTCCCGGGTGAATTTGCAATTACTTCCTCAATGTCAGGCAGCTGAAACCTGCACCTCTGAAGGCCTGGGCAAGCACTCATCACTTCTCTGGCATGAAAAGTCACCTGACTCGTTTGTTCCTGGAAGGAGCCAATGGTTGGGCTGCTCTTGTCACCTTTAGAAAGGCACTCAGGGCTGTGACTGGGAACAGCCACACTGCAGTTCATCCCACCTGTGGGAAAACTCAGGGAGAGGAGAGGAGGGGGAAGGACGGGTGCTCCAGCCCCAGGATGGCTCTGGTGGGATGTGAGTGGTGCTGTGCAAGCCAGGGACCGCAGGCGCGGGTGGTGCCAGTCACCGTGGGCACAGCTGCCCCAGGAGCTGAGCTGCGCAGAGGACCCGGGCTGGGGGCTTGTTCCCAAGTCTGGTTGAGCTCTTTAGGATGGTGTGTCTGTCCTAGAGCCTCAAAGGTGGTGCTGTGACTGTCCCAGAAACACTGCTCTTCATCTCCACACTGGATGGGAACCTCCACGCCGTCAGCAAGAGCACGGGGGACATCAAGTGGACCCTGAAGGACGGTGAGTAGGGTCTGGGGGGCATTTGCTTACAGCCTGGCTCCTGGAGCGTGTTTGGGGTTTGGGAATGATCCCCTGGCCTGGCTCTTGCTGGATGGGCTCTGGGCTGCCAGTGCCTCCTGCCCTGGGGTGTGCTGCCAGCCGCAGCCTCAGCCCCAGCCCTGGCCTCAGGCACAGACAAGCGCAGAGGAGCATCTGCCATTGGTGCCTCTTCTGGCTCTGAAAGGCAAGCAGGCTGCATGGCTGGGCTGGGTGACAGTGCCACGCTGGGTAAACAGTGGTGTTGTGCTGTCCCACTCACAGAAGCGCTGCTGACGTGGCCTCTCACTCTCTGTTTCAGAACCCATTCTGCAGGTGCCGGTGTATGTGGCAGAGTGAGTGTCATCCCCACGGGCAGCTGGGCAGTGCAGGAGGCTCCCTGATTACTGATGGAGCAACAGCAGGAAAGGGGAACCACAGAGAAATGAAATGCCCAGCCCATGCCATGGCATCACCTTACCCTGACCCCGGTGCTGGCACTTGGCGCATGGTGATGAGGAGGAGCTGGCCTCTGCTGCAGAGCCAAGGAGCTCTCAACTCGACTACACACACCAGCATGGAGAGAAATTGAGGGAAATCCCCCTGAAAGCTCAGGGGCAGGCAGGACAGCAAGAGCTCCTTGAGAGAGGCAGGGCATCCACCTGCCTGGCGGGTGGGCACTGGGTGGCTGTGGGGAGTCCCAGGACTGACCAGAGTGGGCGTTATCTCCTGCCAAATCCAGTGCTAGAGGTGTCCAGGAAAGGTCAAGTCCTGCAGTGACTCACCCTGGAGCAAACTGCTAAAGGGGATTCTGCAGTGTAGCCACTCTGCGTACTTGGAGGTGCCTAGGGCAAGGGGTAGCTCACGTTTTATCCTTCTCTCCTCCTTCCCAGGCCAGCATTCCTTCCAGACCCCAATGATGGCAGCCTGTATATCCTGGGAGGAAAGAACAAAGAAGGCTTGATGGTCAGTAGGTCTGTGGGGCTGTGGGCATCCTGTGACCCCTTGGGGTGCCCTAGGCTGGGGAGGTGACTCTGGCCCTGCACATGCTCTGCTGCCTGTGTTGCAGAAGCTGCCGTTCACCATCCCGGAGCTGGTGCAGTCCTCGCCGTGCCGCAGCTCGGATGGAGTGCTCTACACCGGTACGGAGGCGCTGGGGCGTGCGGGGGGGCCGTGCTGACCGGGGGCTCCCAGGAGCCATGGAGGGCGACAGGCAGGAGCCCAGCGGGAGCTCCCGGGGATAGGCAGGGCTGCAGGGACTTACAAAGAAGGCATTTTCCTTCTCAGGGAAGAAGCAGGACACCTGGTTCATTGTGGACCCCAAGTCAGGGGAGAAGCAGACCACCCTTTCAACAGAGGCCTGGGATGGTCTGTGCCCGTCCAGCCCCTTGCTCTACATTGGACGGACCCGTAAGCCAGTCCCGTGCCCCCATCGACCTCCTGGTCCCAGGAATGGGGCGCTGGAGGTGACCTTGTGCCCTGTTCCTGTCCCCAGAGTACGTCATCACCATGTATGACACCAAGTCACGGGAGCTGCGCTGGAACGCCACCTTCTCCGAGTACTCGGCCCCGCTCTGCGAGGAGTCCTACCACTACAGTGAGTGGGAACTGCAGCAGCCACGGGAGCTGTGGGAGTCATGGCACCCAGCTCCCCAGTGCCCACTCTCAGCAGGACTCTGGCTGTGCAGGGGCCTGGGGTGACAGTGCCAGAGCCAGAGCCAGCAGGTCTCAGCTGTGCCCGCTGCTGGGGAGAACAGGCAGCAGCCCGTGGCCAATGGCAGAACTGAGGGGACACAGCCCAACTGCTGCATCCCTCATCCCTCTTGCTCTCTCCAGAAATGGCACACTTGGCCTCAAGCGGGGATGGGCTGGTGGTGACCCTGGACAAGGAGAGCGGGGAGGTCCTGTGGGCGCAGAACTACGGCTCACCTGTGGTTGGCATCTACCTGTGGCACCAGGACAGCCTGCGCCGCCTCCCCCACCTCAACCTGGCCATGGAGACCCTGCGCTATCTGACCTTCCAGTCACAGGACATCCATGTCCTCAAGTGGAGCTACCAGTCCGTCAAGGACTTCGCCGCCACCAAGACCCAGCTGCTGTATGTGGTTCCTGAGCGGTGGCAGCCGGTGGCATTCGTGCTCCCCGTGCTCGGCCACCCTGACCCGCGATGGATGGAAGGTGATGCTTGTCCTTGTCCTGCAGGCCAGCGCTCTATGTGGGGAAGCACGCCACCAGTTTCTACGCCATGACATCCCTGGTGCACGGCAGCGTGGCGCTGGTGGTGAGTGTCCCCGCTGCCCCGCTGGGGCTGAGCCGCCGCAGGCGCGTCCGGCCGCGCGGTGCCCCACGAGCTGCCACATCCCCAGCCCCAGGGCATCACGCTGGCCAGGATCGACGGCCCCACCACGGACGACGTGACCATGAGGGAGTCTGGGGAGTGTGAGATCATGCCCAGCACCGATGTCAAGTACCCGCAGGGCAGCATCACCTCACTTCACAACCAGTGGCTCCTCATAGGTGCGGACCCGTGGTAGGCACAGACTTCCCCATGTCCTGGCTCCCAGAAGGTGCCCAGTGGGGAACAGCCCGAGCTGCTGCTGTGCTTTAGGGGCGCAGCCCGACCTGCTCTGCCCAGTGGGATGAATGGGATTAAGGCTGTGAGGTACCTCAGGCTGTGGTGACTCTGGCTTGGGACTTGTTTCAGACCATCCTTGTCCCCTCCCCAGGAGTGACTGCTGGGCACCCCATGCAGGGGTGGGCAGGGACCCTTTGAAGCGGGGCTCACAGTTACCCATGCTGGGGGTCCCATGCGAAGTGACCCCCCCTTCTCCAGGAGAGCCAGGGCTGCTGGCGAGGGATAGCTGCTGAAACCAAGAGGTGAACTGAGGGTTGTCTCTGTTCCCCTCCTGTCACAGGGCACCATGAACTGCCTCCCGTGGTCCACACCACCATGCTGAGAGCCTTCCCAGAGAACCTG
This sequence comes from Mohoua ochrocephala, assembly GCA_013398855.1. Taxonomy (NCBI): domain Eukaryota; kingdom Metazoa; phylum Chordata; class Aves; order Passeriformes; family Acanthizidae; genus Mohoua; species Mohoua ochrocephala. Next base: position 82,275 of record VZTA01018762.1, on the reverse strand, counting down.
AGGAAGACCACAGAAACCATCATCCCCAGGGCTCCTCCCACCAGGACCGTGTTCGATGATGTGAGTGGCGAAGGGTGCTGGGTCACTGAAGGGTCTGGGCTGCTTGGGGTGGGCAATGGGTCCCCAGCGTGGGATAGGACAGGAAGGAAGTCCCAAACCCAAGTGCCCTGCAGTCTGTCCCTCTTGTGTCACCCAGCCCTGGGTGTGTGTTGCAGTTCCTGGCCCCGAGCAGCCCGGACGAACCAGCTGTCCGCAGCGAGGGGCAGCTCCAGCCAGACCCCACGCCAGGGGAGCAGGTGGAAGTGTATCCCGAGTCCGGCACCTGGGACCTGGTGCTGGCTGGCGTCGGCACAGCTCTGCTGGGCGGGGGAATCCTGGTCCTGCTGCTCACGGTGAGTGGTGGTGGTGGAGGGCGAGGGACAGTGGAGCCGATGCCCCAGCCTGGCTCCATGCATGGAGTTGAGTATTCCCATCCTTTGTGTTCCAGAAACTGCAGCGGCAGCATGTGGCACAGCAGCAGCAGTTGCAGGAGCAGATACAGCTCCTGCAGCAGCAGCAGGAGTTGCTGCGCCCGGGCCGAGTCTCCAGGGAGGGCATCCCTGAGAAGCCCAGGGAGCTGGAGCTGAACCAGGGAAGTGCATCAGAGCTCTCGCAGAGCTCCAGCCCCTCAGCCCACCTGAAGGACCTGGCTAACGGGATGGTCAGCCCGGAGCCAGCTGTCCCAGTGGCTGCTGAAGGTGGGTGCAGGGGGAATGGGCAGGCTGTGGGGGCTTCTGCCCAGATCTGCTGGCACCCAGAGCAGGCGCAGGGATGCCTGCAGATGAGAGGAGATGCCAGATCTGCTGCTGGATAAGCATGGGCCACATAAGAGTAGGGCCCAAGAAATGGCCAGATGAATAAAGAAGCAGGTGTCCTCCATACAGAACTAATGCTTGGAGGCTGGAAGGTGGCTGTCTTCTCTCCCCTGCAGATGCAGAACCAGACCTGGTTGTAGTTGGAAAAGTTTCTTTTAACCCCAAGGATGTGCTGGGCCATGGAGCTGGAGGAACCTTTGTCTTCAGGTGGGTGACACCGAGTGCCTGCCCCCACTCTGCTCCCATTCTCCCTGGGAGCCACAGGGATAGCGACAAGGCAGCTCTTGCCTGGAGTGGTGGCCACTGGTTCAGGGACTTTTGAGAACAACTCACCACCTTCACCTTCTTCTGGTCCTCATCACACCCATCCTGGAGCTGGGCTCATGGCCCTCCTTGACCAGGCACTGGGTACACAGGGCAGGTCCCTCTTGCACCCCCTCCCTGCCTGCAGCTGATCTGGCCCCTCACACAGTTCCCAGGCTCTGGCTGAGCCCCTTTTCCAGCACTGAACACAGTAAAAAGTGAGGGATGTAATTTTCCTACAAAATGGAGACCCTCCAGTTCCCAGCTTACACTGGGGAAGATCTCTTCCTGTCGGTGATGTGACAAGGCTTTGGGAGTCACGGCAGAGTGACCTGTGCTGAGGACCCTGTGGGGGAGCTCCAGCATTGGCCGGAGCATGGCTGGGCCACGCCACACGTGGACACACCGGGAACTCTCTGCACAGGGGGCAGTTCGAGGGCCGGAATGTGGCCGTGAAGCGTCTCCTGCCTGAGTGTGTCCACCTGCTTGACCGTGAGGTCCAGCTGCTCCGGGAGTCGGATGAGCACCCCCACGTCGTCCGCTACTTCTGCACTGAGAAGGACCGGCAGTTCCACTACATCGCCATCGAGCTCTGCTCCGCCACGCTGCAGGAGGTGAGCCCTGGGCACAGGGCTGCTGCTGCCGTGGTTGACCAAGAGCCCTGGAAACACAAGCCTCGGGCAAAAACAGCCTCTGTAGGGGCTGTTCTCCATCACCTGCCATCACCCTGGGGTGGGGTGTCTCTCAGCCAGCTTGCCTTTGCCCAGTAAATCAGGCTTAGTTCCTCTCTCTCTCCTGTGTGTGGTTCCAGTACGTGGAGAGCCCCAGCTTCGACCGCCGTGGGCTGGACCCAGTGTCTGTGCTGCGTCAGACCATGTCCGGGCTGGCCCACCTCCACTCCCTCAGCATTGGTAAGGGCCAGCAGTCCCCTCTCCATCCTCTCCCAGCGAATGCTGCGGGGTTTGGGCAGCGTCTGTTGGGGTTTGGGCAGTAGCTGTGGGGGTCAGCAGCACAACAGGGGCTGTGGCAGAGCCCTTTTTGCTCCAGCCCTACCAGGGGACACCACACACTCTCCCTTCCAGTCCACCGTGACCTGAAGCCCTGTAACATCCTCATCTCTGTCCCGAATCGCCACGGGCAGATCCGCGCCGTCATCTCCGACTTCGGCCTCTGCAAGAAGCTTCAGGGGGGACGACAGAGCTTCAGCCTCCGCTCCGGGATCCCTGGCACTGAGGGCTGGATCGCGCCCGAGGTGCTGCAGGAGGCACCGAAGGAGAACCCTGTCAGTGAGCTGCGGCCACCCCCCCACCCCGGGTGCTCCTTGGGCCCATCGTGGCAGTGTCCCCCACGGTGGCAGTGGCCTCAGGTCACACTGCTGGGTTCACAATTGAGAGCTCCATGAGCCTGAGCCAGCCCAGATGGGCACTGTGCTCCTTGCCAGGGCTGCTCCCATGCCCCTGCCCTTGGGGGACAGTGCCCAACTGTGTTCAGCACAGGTGTCTCATCAGGCTCCAGTCCTCAGAAATTCGGAGTGGGTAGGTTGGAGGGGCTGTGGGTTGCTGCCGAGGTTACGCTTCTCCTCTCTTCAGAACTGGGAATCTCATTCCCACGGGAAGCAGCTGCTGTACTGATCCCTGGCAGGACACATCCTGGGGCTCATGCTGGTGTCCGTTTGCCTGCTGGTGGAACACCAGCAGCCCCTGCCTGTCCATTGGGCTGTGGAGTCCTGAATTCTGGCTGTGCTTCTGGAAACCTGGGGTGATGGGGCTCCCTGACCGCAGGTGGCAGAGCAGGAGCTCCAAGCGATGCATTTTCCAGCAGCTCTGCAGCCAAAAACCAATTGTCCACATAAAAGGCTAGAAAAGTAGAAGGTAAATCTTTCCTCGCCCTTTGCCTGAGGGTCTCATTGCCCCCATGTTTTGCAGACCAGTGCCGTGGACATCTTCTCAGCTGGGTGCGTCTTCTACTACGTGGTGTCGGGGGGACAGCACCCCTTTGGGGACAGCCTGCGGCGCCAGGCCAACATCCTGGCAGGCTCCTACCAGCTGAGCTGCCTGCAGGAGGAGGCTCACGGTGAGACCCTTCCCCAATGGCACACCACCGCGGGGAAGCCCCGGCCTGAGGGGCAGCTCCCGGTCCTGGCACAGGGGCGAGTTCTCCACTGTTTTGTTTCACCCCCAGACAAACTTGTTGCGAGGGAGCTGATTGTGGCGATGATCAGCCCCGAGCCCCAGCGCCGGCCCTCGGCCCCTGTGGTCCTTGTGCATCCCTTTTTCTGGAGTCAGGAGAAGCAGCTGCAGTTCTTCCAGGTGAGCCTGTGCTGTCCCACCACCAGTGAACGCAGGTGTGCACTGAAAGATGTGCTGGAAACTGCTGTGTTTAGGTCAACATGCTCATGGTGAGCTACTCCTAGGAGGGGTGAGGCGTCCCTGGGTCTCTGTCCCACCTCGTGCAGAGCAAGGGCAGGACCATACCCCCCCATCCCCACTCTTGGGCACACAGGACGTCAGTGACCGTGTGGAGAAGGAGCCGGCCGAGGGGCCCATCGTCTCAGCCCTGGAATCAGGGGGACGGGCGGTGGTGAGGACCAACTGGAGGATGCACATCTCCCTCCCACTGCAGATGGGTGAGCATGGAGGGGTCAGGCTCCTTGTTGGGTCCACTGAAGCAGGGACTGGGGCTCCAAGGGCTGGTGCTTTTACTGGCCAGCAGGCACCTGCTTGTGACCAGGAGCTGAAAAGCAGGGCAGGTAAAGGTGGCAGCCCTTCCTTGAGAGGCCAGTGCAGCAGAGCTGGGGCTTGCTCTATGGGGGGCTGTGGCAGCCCTTTGCCCCGGCTGTGTTCCACCTCACTCAGTGTCTCTCCTGCTGTCCCCAGACCTGAGGAAGTTCCGCACCTACAAGGGGGGGTCAGTGCGTGACCTGCTGCGGGCCATGAGGAACAAGGTACAGCCACCCAGCTGCCCCCTATGGCCCTGCCACCTCCACTGTCCCCATCCTCTCTCACCTCACCCTCTCTCCTGCAGAAGCACCACTACCACGAGCTGCCAGCTGATGTCCGGCTGGCCCTGGGCTCCGTCCCCGAGGGCTTCGTGCAGTACTTCACCTCCCGTTTCCCCCGGCTGCTGCTGCACACGCACGGGGCCATGCGGGTCTGCGCCCACGAGCGCATCTTCCACTCCTACTACTGCCAGGGGCTGAGGGGTGAGGGCGCCTGAGCGGGCACAGGACACGGCCGGAGGGTACCGCGGCTGCTGCGGCTGCTCTTCCCCGCCCGGGCCCGGGGTTCTCAGTGTCCTTCTGCCGGGGCCAGGTGGGGGCCCAGCAGGCGGGGGGCACCAGGAGCACAGGGCAGCAGAAGTGGGCACAGGGCAGCAGAAGTGGGCAGAGGGCAGCACCGTGCCCTCACCTGGGGTTTCCTGAGCGACCCTCTGGGCACCCACCTTTGCAAACACTCACGGTCAGACTCAGGTGTGAAGGCACTTGGGTCAGAAAACAAAGACGTCTCTGGGATGGACACAGTGCTTGGAGAAGAAAGAGGAAAACACACGTGTTTTCCCAAGGACAGCCAGAGCGAGGCCCTGGCACAGCGATGCCCTCAAGCTGGCATCAGTCCCAGGAGGGCATTCACCAGGGACAGGAAGCTTTGTCCCATGTGTTCTCTCCTGTGCCAGGGGCCTTGAGCTGTGACCAGGACCAGGCCCCCAGTCTTAACACTGGAGCTGACCCCCCCAGCCCCAGCGAGGGCTGTGCTCAGCTAGGCCAGGCTGAGCAGCCACCCTGGGTCTGGGACCTGCCCGAGGGCACAGCCCCCACAATGAAGGTGTGAATCTCAGCTGAGCTGAGAACAAGGGCTTCTCCCTTAGGGTCCCTAGCAGCCTGTACCTCTGCCAGGCCTGAGCCCCTGAGCAGCTGGCACAGCAGTCCAGGAACAGTTGTCTCTGGGCACAAAGGAGGGAATCCCTTTCCCCTGGGATCCTTCCCTCAAAGACAGGCTTATACCTGCAGCTCCCCCAGCTTCGCCCGCTGCCCAGGGCCAGGGTCCCATGGGTGCTCTGGTTCATGGCATCCCCATGGGCATGTGTTCCCTATGAGCCAGCCTCCAGCACCAGCTGGGCACAGAGAGCCCCACAGCAAAGTTCCTATGTGGAACAGCAATAATTTTGTACAGTCTGATTCCTTTGTGTGCTAGGGTGTGGGATTTTGTTACACAGGTAACGGGGTTTGTACCAGCTTCCTTTTCAGAATATATTTATACAAAATGTTATAAAAATTAAAAAATAAAAACTAAAAAGCTTGTCCTGCTTAAAAACAAACTGGCCTGAGAGCACCCATAGTTGCTGGCAGGGAGCAGTGGTGGGAGAACAACAGAGACAGGTCCCTGGGCTCCTGCAAGACTCGCTGCCTGAGAGGACTGGTGCTGATTCTTCAGCCATAATTAGTCATGGAGCCAAGTGAGAGGCAAGCTCAGCCCAGGGCTGGCAGTAAGCGTAAGAGGATGCCTCATTCACAGGGGAAGCCAGAGGTGATGCTCCCTCCCTCAGCAAGGCAAAGGGAAGTGAAAGAGCCTGGATGCTTTGTCAAACAACCTTTATTTAGTTATGCAATATACAAAAGTTGAGGTTTCATGTAGTTTCAGTATTAAAAGGCCGATTGCTCAGTCTCACCCCGGGCTTGTTCAATACCTTACCTGAGCTTCTACAAGAGGAAATGAAGCCCAGAGCACGGGCACAGCCATGTACAGACACCTCACGTGACAGCTCTGCTCTCCCCATGCTCTGCTCTCTCAAGAGCAGGCCCAGGTACCTCCAATGAGAGGGCTGGTTTGGAGCTGGACTTTTGGCTTTGGGAAATTAGAAAAACAGACTAGGTAGGGAATTAAAAAATAGACTTTGTTAGGAGCAGGAAGCAAGAAACCTTTGGGCACCAGTCAGAGTGAACACCACCATTCCCACAGCAGCAGGGGCTTCCTTGTGGCAATGAGCCCATACCCAGGAGTGGGAACCCAGCTGGGCCATGGGAGGGAAGCTCCCAGACCTCTCCCTCCACAGCTGGGCAGTTTGGCACAGAGGTTGAGTCCAGCAAGAACAAAGTCTAAGAAGCAGATTTCGTCTGGCGTGTGCCAGACCTGGAGCTGAAGAGCTTCTCCACCATGATGCGGGCGTAGCGGAGCCGGCGGGCCAGCTCCTGGCAGCAGCCGTGCTCCTCGATGAGGCTCAGCTTGTACGTGCGGAAGTCCCGTTTCTCATCTATGTATGTGACAGCAGCCATGAGAGGGCACAGGATGAGCTTGGTGTGGTCCTGGGGGGGAGAGAACACAGAGTCATTGAGTACTGCGCTCCTTGGGGCAGCATCTCCTCCGGATGAGCCATCTCGGCAGCACCCAGAGCCTGGGGACAAGGTCCCTCTACAGAATTCCTTCAGAGTGCAGCAAAGGGCAACCAGCTGGGTCGACATGGCTGCACCTGGCTGCAGCAGCCAACCTGCTGCTCGAGAGCATGGCCCCTCACGAGCGAGGAGTGTCTGGGGGCCTCGGGTACCGGCACAGACAGCTCCCAGTGCTCGGCTCCCTGGGCAAAGTCTTGGCTCAGGCCATCCCCTCCAGCCACCTTCCAAGCAGCACCACATGCAGCCAGAGCCACAGCCCTGGGAAGAGCCTCACCTGGAAGAAGTTGATCTGCACAGTGCCGTTGCTGAGGTGCAGGATGATGGCGCTGCGGGTCCGGAACCAGTTCCACAGGTAGGGCAATCGGGCCAGCTCGTCCCCTTCCCGGGGCGTGATGTTCGCCCCCGCCTTCAGCAAGTGTTCACTCATGTAATTCCTGAAGTACTTCAGTAGTGTTATCTGTGGATGGGACAGGCCGTGAGGGGTCGAGGGTGACCCCAGGCAAAGGGGGGGAGCACAGGGACTGCCATCACAGTCCCAGAGCTTCCTTATGTCTTTCAGAGCTTGAGGTGTCACTGCAAAAGCTTGTGGAAATCCTCAAAGTTAACTCTGACTGTGACAAGTCAGACTCGCTTTGCTGAACACTTCGGTATGTGCAAGTCATGCGAGCACTTAAATTTCTGTGAAACTGCTCATAAATGAGCCTCAGATAGCAGTCAGAGCTGCTAGTGTCTGTCCTTGGGACCATGTGTCACCACCTAAAGGAAGCCTGCAGAGTGCCAGTGACCTCAAATTTTAAGTGTTTCTCCCTGGAACCCACCCTGCCACCAAAGCCCAAAGCTGGCAGGAGTCTCACCGCCCCCCAGCCAGGGCTCCTGTCCCCAGGACTGACCTTTTTGGTGAGGGCAGAGGGGCAGGACCTCACGGTGAAGTAAGACTCGTTGCTGTTCTGCTCGATGTACTGCAGGTTGTCCCCATCGTTGTACATGATGAGACGAGTGGAGTCATTGAAGAGAACCCCAACGCTGTTGTCACAGAGCTGGTAACCTGCCCAGAAGGGACCCCCATGAGGCCTCCAATCTCAGGGGACCACTGGTGGTGGGAAGTACCGAGGAAGATGGTTTATCACCCAGGGACTCCCTAACACCCACCCCACCAAGTCCTTGCCAGGTCTCCTCTTTGGAGAGCTCTGGGTGGCACTTTTCCACCTCTGGATTTGTCATCTCCCTTATTGTATCACCTGCTGCAGAAACAGCCTCTGCTGCCACTGTGGGCCCTTGTGCAGGCTGGGGAGAGCTTGGTCACCTCAGGCACAGGTAGCCATTGTCCACCTTAAAGTGGCCAGGGCAGATGGTCAGTGACCACTGCTCTGGACTCCCAGGGTATTTGGTAAGACTGCTGGCAGTGATCTTGGACACACACACACTGGAATATGGCGATTAAAAACCCAGACCTAGGAAATGCCCAAATCCAGGCTTCTCCCAGCCCCTTCAGGCACCAGGAAATCCTGAAGGGGATTGCCACCCATAGTATTTACCGAGTCCATATTTATCCGAGTAGTCCACCCATTTGCTAACCCAGAAGATGGGATTGCAGGCTGGGTCCTCAGCTTCTTCTGCAGGAAGAAAGTAGCTTGTTAGGAGACATTTCCCACAGCCTGTGCCTCCCACAAGGCCCACGGGCTGCCCCAGGCTCACCTTGCCTTACTGCTACTCTCTCAGAGGGCTTGGCTGCATTGACTGCACTCAGCTGCTGCAACATGTCAGCCAAGTGGCCACTGATGGTGTCTCCCAGCTCCCGCGGCCCCATCGCTTCCTCCTTGTCCGGCACGGTCTCCTGTGCAGGGCTGTCTAGTCCTGGGCCAGAGAGAGAAGAGTGTGGAGGTGTGACCAGGGAGAGGTTTCCAAAGGCACCAGACATACACCCTACCCCGGGTATAGGCAACACCTTGCACACAGAATGGATCAGGTTGGAAGGGACCATGGTGGGGCACATGGTCCCACTTCCCTGCTCCAGCAGGGTAATTCCAGAGCACACAGCATAGGACGTGTCCAGAGGATTCTGGAATATCTCCAGTGAGGGAGGCTCCACACACGCTGTCTAGACAATCTGTTCAATGCTCGGGCACTGCTCAGGAAAGAAGGTCTTCTTCATGCTCTGGTGGAACTCCCTGGGCATCAGTTTGAGCCCACTACAGAGCTGAAGTGAATGCAGTGCTTTGGTCCCAGGCAGAGCAAGGAGAGCCCCCTTACCCACAAAATGCTCTGAGTTTCCATAAGGATCAAGAGATGATGTGAGGGAGGCACACTGAAGGTTGTGGATGCTGCTGGAGGCCAGGCAGGCTCTCTCCAGCACCACAGCCCAGCCTCACCCGGGCACCCACACTTACCTTTGTTGAGCGCGGTCAGCGGCTTCCGCCCACCGAGGTCCATCCCGCTGGGAGCCAGGGAGAAGCGGGGCGCGATGGTGAGGCAGCTGGTGGGCAGGCGGCTGGGGAGGTACCCTGAGGTGAAGAACTCGTCGTTCAGCAGCTCATCGATGGTCGGGCGTGTGGCAGGGTCGGACCTCAGCATCTTCTGGATGAGGTTTGCAGCCACAGGGTTGATGTGCTGAGGGACAGGTGGAGTTTAGAGACAGATCAGGGGACAATGTGCACTAGTGACAAATGAATGGGATTTACAACCCAGCAGAGCACCAGTGCTGCATCAAGCAAGCAGGACACAAGCCATGGGAAGCAGAATTGGGCAGCACAGAAAACTGGCTCCTAACAGCACCCAAAGCCTGAGGTCAACTGACTTGAGCAAGACCAACTCATCAGCAGTGGGATGAGCTGGGAACCTGGCCCAGACCTCATGGACTTGCCCATATCCATTCACCCCCACACGCCAACAGCCCAGCTCAGATTTTTGCTGGATTCAGGGGCAGGGAGCTGCTGGCTCCCCATGAGGTTCACACCACCCTGGCCTGAATCAGCACCTCCCAGCACTGACAGCCCGTGATCTGTTATAGGAGAGCCCACAGAGTGCCAGACACGGGCTGCAGCAGGAGGCTGACCAAGCACCACTGTGAGCCAAACAGATCCTCCATGGGAAGCACCATACCTTGGGAATGGTGTACTCGTTCTTCTTGATCCGGATGTATGTATCCTTTAGACAAGAAGTCTCAAAAGGCGGTTTCCCCACCAGAAGAGTGTACCTGGGCATTCCCAGACAAAAGGGTGTCAGTTTTGCAAAAGAGACTCAGATTGTGTGCAGAAGTGACCCTGTTCTAAGCACACCCAGGGGCTTTCCTGGCTGAGGGAACACACTTGGCATTAGACACACTGACAGCTACGTGTACTGTGCCTGGCTCCTGTCCCCTGGACAGGGAAGCTGGGATCTAGCACCCTGCAGGGAAAGTTTCAGTTAGGGAAGGTAGGAAGCTGCCTGGCAGCAGGACTCAGCCAGAAGCTGTGGGAACAGTGACCTGGAGCTTTGGATCACACTGAAGTTCAGAGGGGTCAGTCAAGGAGACCAGAACCACAGGGATTGCCCGTCCCCATGGCCTCTGAAAGGCAATTTGACTCACATGATGCAGCCAATGGACCAGATGTCCACCTCGAAGCTGTGCCCCTTCTTGCCCAGCACCTCTGGGGCGATGTAGTTGGGGGTCCCACAGAGGGTCTTCTTGCGCTCCCCATCGTACTCTACCTTGGTGGCCAGGCCAAAGTCACCTGGAGGGACAGGGAGATGGGATATGACCAAGATGCCCTGGCTAGCTGGTCCCTGGGCTGGGGTCCCTGCCACTCACCTATCTTCACCTCCATGTCGTCGTTGAGGAAGAGGTTGCCCAGCTTGAGGTCGCGGTGGATGACGCGGTGGCTGTGCAAGTACTGGCAGCCCAGGATGGTCTGGCGCAGGTAGTACCGCGCCTCGGGCTCGCTCAGCGCCTTCCGCCGCTTGTGCAGCTCCAGCAGCGACTGCGGGGGACGGGCGGTCAGTACCGGGGCGGGGGGTGCGGGACGGGGACGAGGTCAGTACAGCAGGACGCGGGGAAGGGGACAGTCAGTACCCGGGGGACACCGACACCCACCCACCCCCCGGCCCCTCACCCTGCGGCGGCAGAGCTCCAGCACGACGTAGACAAAGTCGTCGTCCTCGAAGAAGCCCTGGAAGCCGACGATGTGGCGGTGGGAGAGGCTGCGGTGGATGGCGATCTCCATGGACATCTTCTCCTTCTGGTGCGGCTTCGCCAGCAGCGACTTGGGCACCACCTTCCCCGCGAACACCTCCCGGCTCTCGGCCTCGGCCAGCTCGTAGCACCGAGCGAAGCCGCCCTTGCCCAGGAACCGCCCGCGCACGAAGCTGCGCCGGGTGCGCGGGTCCACGAGCACCTTCGGCACCTCCTTGCCCCCTGCTGCCGCCGCCGCCCGGGCCGGCTCCGCGCGGGGCTGCTCCGCCAGCGCCGCCGGCCTCGC
>VZTA01018762.1:210-40210 GCA_013398855.1 Mohoua ochrocephala | reverse complement strand
TGCTGCAAAGAAAAGCTGCTAAATTAGGGTAAAATCAAAATAGCTGCTTTGAAATCAGTGAAGTTACCATGCCGATGAGACCTCAGCACTACTACGTTTATTAACATCTAGGATCCCCCTGGAGCGTGTGAAGGGGAAAGAACCAGAGCAGTACAAGCAGACATCACCTGAAGTGCTTTGTGCTGTACTGCTGAGGGAAACATTGTAGTTGGAGGCACGAATGGATGACCAGGCACTAGTTGAAGGCAGCGTGGTGTTCAAAGATGAGGATGACCCTGCAACAAAGACAAGAGTCAGACACAGCACAGCATGTCACAAATGCAGTAGGATTAATAGGCTTGGCTTGTGCTCCAGCCTGAACAGGTCTGCCCGCTCAGGGGAGGGACGTGCACCCCTCAGTCCCCATCCTTAACCCACGGACACGTGGTGGCAGCAGGAGCACCCGGAGAGCACAGGCCCGGCATTCCTGCGTGGCTGGGCTGCCAAAGTTCTGCTGCTCCCAAACCCCCGGGTGTGCACAGCTGACATCAGGATGCAGAGCACAGCCCACATTCCTGGGACAGCTCCTGCACTGCATCAGCAGCAGAGCTGAGCCAAGGATGAGCTTGGCAGCTGTGACAGGCACAACGCGAGGGATAAACCGAGAGAGGAGCAAGCAGCAAACACATCCCAAATCCACAACACAACACGGGACAACCACGAGGGCAGCAAGGAGCAAACACGGGGGAATAACCAGGAGAGGAGCAAGGAGGAAACACAAGGGATAAACCAGGAGGGGAGCAAGCAGTAAACATCTCCACGACAGCAGTGTCTGTGTGGCTGAGGGAAGGTTACACACAATGCCCCAGCCAAGCTGAGCATACCACTGTTCCTGTCCCTGAGGTGGTCAACTTCCCGCACAGTATTAATTGAGAGATTGTTTATGACACTGCCAGGAGTGACGTAAGGGTCAGTTTCGGGGTCGATGTTTGGATAACCTTTCCATGGCTCACCAGGGCGAAACTCTAGGAATACAGATGCAGGAAAGAAGCTTATTTTGACTGTATTTTTAAAAAGGAAACAGCTGTCTAAACAATACATCTCCTAATGACTGAAAATCCAAAACCTTTTAAGCATTTCATTTACTTGATTTAGCCTTCAATTTATTCATTTCATTTCTGGCTTCTCTGGCAGATACACTTCTCTGCGTACAATAAACCTCCCGTTCTCCGTTTCCATCTGCCGGGAACACCCTTGGTGCCCTTCTGCAGGCTGGTTCCTGCCCCCTCCCCACATGCAACGCTCCAGGAATCCAGGACAACCACAGGGGAAGCGCCCGGCGAGCGCAGGGTGGGGAGGGAGGGGAGGGCAGGGGCTGTACCTGGGGGCCAGTTAACACTGCTAGAGCCATTAGGCGATTTGGCACGGGGCCAGCCGTCCCCAATGGATCCGGGAGGACTGGCTGGCGAATTACTGCTGTTCATAAAGTCGTAAGGAACAAACGGAGAATCTTCCAGCCTAAAACCACTTGAAATAGCACCTGATTAAAAAAAAAAAAAACAGTAGTCAAATATTTTTCATGGCCGGTTTTTATATCCCTATATAAATATGTATAAAATCATGCCCTTGTAAATCATTCATGAAACAGATAGCAGCACGCTGTCCTCCTGTGATGCCACATTAAATTGGAGATCATACAGGAGTGCGTAACTCAAAATTAAATGTGTCTGAGTAATTCAGGAAAAAACTGTAAGAATAATCTCCCAAGAAATCCCTTCACTAAAACAGTACATATATTCAAAGTAACATGTATTCAACTGAAGTAAAGTATTAATTCCAGAGGGTAAGAGCATTCTGTGGGACCCCATTTGACTAACAGGGTTCTGTGGTAGGAGAGCTCGTGAAAGAAACAGCTACAACACGTGAAGGATCTCTAGCTACTGCAAAGCTCTGTAGATTCTATTCCTATTCTTGGAAAGCAAAAAAAAAAAAATTTAAAAAATCCCTGGAGACAGAGCAAGGAACGGTTTAAAAGTTATCAGACAGCAAAGCCAGTTCTGCTACAGTTCTGAGGGAACCAGGGATTCCACGTGATACAGAAATTCCTAGCTCTGGTCAGAAGACATCACCTACAGCTAAAGCAACACCACTACTGCCTGTGGCAACAGTGGGATGGGTTCAGCAGGGCAGCTGCAGGGAATGGCCACTACAGGCCACGGCGGCAGAGGCAGTTCAGAGCAGCAAAGCAGCTGATGCACCTAAAAATACCCCGACAATCTGAGACTGAACAGTAACAGGAGACCGGGGACATTTATAACTATCTTTAGACACAGAATCTTGGGCTACAGACTCAAATTTTAACTGGATGAGATTTCAAGCAACTGAAACAGTTGAAATGTCATATGAATCTCGATTACTGGAATGAAACACGAAGCAACCGAGTTCACCTCCTGTAAAACTAAGGACAGCAATGGTACCTGGTCTAGCCCTTCTAAGCTCTCCCCAATTTTAGAATGCAAACACAGACATTCACAACCAAAACCTGTCAGTAAAAATGTCAGCCATGCCCAGAATGTGGTAAATCCCCCCAAATCACCTTAGGACAGAAGGGTGGTAGGAGAGAAAACTTGAAAACCGAGCTTTTGGCTTAAAAATATATGAGGCATTCCACTGGAGATTAAGGTAAACGTAGTAGCAACAGTCACACTTACAGAAAAGTCTGGTTAAAAAATGAATTCTGTAGAATGTTTCTACTTATCTCATCACAAGATCATTCTGTGAGCAGAGTCAGCAAAGCTGTGGCTGCTGTGGCAGACAAGCAGCAAGTTGGCACAGACAACACAATACAAACTGTGACAGCTACAGCGACACAGGACTTATAACCACAGCCCAACCACTGCAAACCTGCACCTGACACCCAGAACCTCACAGACTGATGTGCCACGTCAAGTGCTGCTCGAGGCCACGCTGAACATACCATGTTTGCTGGAGTTTTGATCTAAGGATGTGTTCACAGAAATGCTGTCGACTGTAGTCCATTTCCTCAGCCGAGATTGTGGCTCTTTAATACTGCTCATATCCAGGTTTACATTCAAGTTTGAGTTCATTCCTGAAAGCACACACAGCTTATGAGATACAGTCTAAACTCCTCCTCCTGCTCATCACCACTGCTGCCCCAGAAAGCACTGAAGAGCACATTACTATGGTTATGTCATGCTTCCAAGTCTCTGGTTCCGAGGAACGTTCTAGCACTTAAACCAGGGAACTCTGCACATAGAAGCTAAGCTGAGCAATGCAAAGCACTCCCAAGTTTTTAGCTCATGTCCTCATGCAAAAATATCAGTGGAAGAAGATATTAGGAAGTTAAGAGAAACTAAAATGGAAATACCTAAAATATGGGGCAAACAGAACTTGTCTTGACCTGCTGTACCTGTGGTCTGTACTGCCAAACGTTTCTCTGCCAGGGAATCAAGACAATGCCAACCCAAATCAACTCAAATACTCGGGAGAACCAGCTCTTCTGGGCTTGGACAATGTGCCCACATTTTTGACCTTGGCTTGCCTGCTCCCTTTCCAAGCCTGTAAGAATCTCGAACTCAGAACTCTACCTGGGTACTTTTCCAGCCCTTCAGATCTATTTACTTCTTTTCTGAAAACAAACTACTACAACGGTTTAACTTGAGGCCAGAGACAAACAGGGAACTTCTCAAATGTCTCCAAGAAACACCTTCCTTCAGCACTGGAAACAAGGGCTTCCTCTTGCTCCTAAGTGGACATTCACAGCCGTAAAGAAACTGGTTTATTTTTTTGAGGGGTTTTTGTTTGTTTTTCTTAAAGGCATGAGCAAGAGTTGGTGCCAGAAAAGCCTCCCCTTGAAAAGCCTCACGAAAAGTGCTTGGAACAGGCTGGAGTTTTAAGAAATGCAACAACTATCAATAGCTCAAACAGAAAAAAGGGAAAGTCCAACTGATCCTGTTTCTGACACCTCCCTCTGGCATTTTGCTGTTGTCAGAGCAGTAACTCTGCACCACAGTAACCTTCCTTCTACCTCTGGAGAAGCTGCAGAGGCCAGACCTCTGAGAGTAGGGTTAGAAAGAACCCAAGCTGGCAGAGAGGCACATCTGTGACCAGGCCAATGCCAGCCCCCAGCAGGCACAGCTCTGTCACAGCTCCGTATGGGAGATGGGTGGGCTGAGCGATGGACACCAGTCCCTGGACATAATCCGTAATTTAAACACTCTCACCAGAAGTAATTTTTCACATCCTACTGTGGAAGGCTTTATATTGTTCAGTTATACTCACTATTTGCCAGATAAATATTTTTATTATTTTTATTATTAGAAATACTTAATTCTGTAATGAATTGGGATGTGACTGCAGAACTGGTCAGGGAGAGAGGAGGATGCTCTGACCCCCAGTCTCTGCTTTGGGTGAGTATCTAGTGAATCCTGACAAATCCCTTCCCTGGACTGGAAACAGGACGTGCTATTCCTACCCTTAAGCCTTTAGGTGAGGATTGAGTGTGGCTCTGTGTGCTCGTACCACTGTACAGAGGGACCCCAAAGAATTCCTGTGTATGCTGTGGCAGATTCCTGAGGGATCTCAAAGCCACCTTACATGTACTGCAGGCTCCTGAGACGTGGCCACGATTCATGTGGGAAAGCAGCTGTGGAACAGTGTACAACAACTCCAGCTCAGGGAATGAAACACAAAGGAGCCTGATCTAGGCGGGATGCAATCCCTCAGCACAGAGTTTGGCGAGAAGGTGAAATACGCCTCTCCTTAGAACTAACACAGTGTCTCCAACAGCTAAACTACTTCTTTGTATGCCTTGCCCTTTGAATGAAAGCAGAATTGGACGTTGATGCCAATCATCACCAGCAGCTCTGAAGCAGCAGCCTGGACTTGAGGCTGGCCACATGCCACCCCCGGTGTGGCATTGTCCCGGCCCGTGCTGCTCCGCCTGCAAGCACGGGGACTTCAGCTGCACGTCTAGGAAACAAACTTCTCTGCAAAGGCCAATGAGAATGCAAAGGAAATCAGCCCAACAGAAATGACCCAAATAGAATAAAAGAGAAGAAAAGCAAAAATGAAGGGGAGGAAAAAAACGGGGGTAAGGGACAGAGGTAAATGGTAAATAGTTGTAGTACGATAGCATTAAAAGGGGACCTAAAGTAAGAAGAAAATATACAAGCCTGGAATTTCTGAAGTAGAAATTGGACAGAAGCCTGAAAACGTAGGGAGAAAGAAACAGGAGATGTTTGTATTTATAAATGTTCAGACATTTTGCCTGAAATGAGACAACAATTCTTTAAAAATGCAAAGCCGAAAGCTTTCTTTCCTGGACAAAACCACTGACAGGCAAGGTGACAGTTTGTTCCACCTTTGCAATTCCAGAGCCACTGAAAGCATTTTTGAACTCCCAAGAAATGTGTCTACATCAATGGATTCTTCGCATGGATTCTACTTCTTAAAGTCCTTTTAGCTCCAGGAACCAGGACTTTGCATCACCCTGGGAATCCAGGGGACAAAAGGAGCACTAAAAGGAGCCTGTCACTCCTCAGAACTGTAAAGTATTCTGCACTGAGACAGGGACACTCACCGGGAATGAGTGTACTTGGGGAGAAGTTCTTTGGTGAACAAGGGTATCTGGGTGAACCCCACACACAATTACTACAATTACTAAGGTGGGAAGTACTGACAGGGTTACAGTCATTTTCCAGGAGGAGGCAAGGGGAAAAGCTGTGTGTCACACAAGCACTGACTGACTGCAGGGGACCCACCTATAGGGAAGCTGCTGAATGCATTGATTGGTGACGGCCCTTTCTGCAGCTCAGGAGTAGCGTGGGGTATGACATTCTCAAGGAAGGATTTCATGGAGGGCTGATGGAGTGACTGCTGTTGAGAGGGTGGAGTTTGCTGCTTCATTAACAGGTTTGGATCAAGCTGACGGGACTGTTGCATCATCTGTTGCTGCATACTAAGAGATCGACCCTTAAAAAAAACAGAGCAGTTACGACATCAACGGGCAAAAGCTTTTCCACGTTTTAAGACAGAGAATGAAATGCACCTTTGTACTCTGTGCATCCTGCACAGCCAAATCCCAGCACTCAGTCCCCCCTTTAAAGCCTGTCAAACTCCGACCACCCCTGCACACTTCAATATGAGTCACAGCAAGAAATGCAGCTCAGGATGAAAAGCAGTTATAAGGAGAGTCTGAGAAGTGAAAATGAAGACGTTTCTTTACCTGCTGCTCCTGCTGCTGCCGACCCCCAGAAGGCATGCTCCTCTGAGGCTGCGCCTTCTGCTGCTGAGCCAACAGCCGCTGCGAGACAGGGGGTGAGGGGTTTAGGAACAGGACAGTGACATCGGGTTCTACTCACTCTTTCACACACCACACCGAGCAACCAGCTTGGCTAGCTTACCTGTAACTGGGAGATCTGAGAAAGCTGGTTTAACTGGGACAGTTGATTCAACATGGCTACCTGTTGTGGGCCAAAAAGTGGGCTCAGGCCACCGCTGTTTGGTGCATACTTCAGTAATGATACTGGAACCTGCAACACAGACCAGGGCCAAGAGTGACTGACTGTAGTGGGTTCACTCAGTCCAGAATATGTAGAACACTATAACCCCTCTGGTCAACAGATGCCTGGTTTCATCAAGCCAAGTATGTTCCCAAATATTTACAGAATAAATATCAGCAACACCAACAAACAAGGAACAATTTTCTGAAGCAGCATTTAGATAGTTTATGCACAGAGTGTTTTCTGTATCGCTTACCTGAGGGGATAGTAATGGAGGAGGCACTTGAGCACGTGGATTAGGCTGAGATGAATTAAGAGGTTGTGCTGGAGGCTGCTGCATGCTCCTGGGCTGTGCTGCTATATTCCCAACACCAAACACACTGGGATTGCCATTCTGGGGAAAGGATGGGCAGTCAGTGACAATAAACCTCTTCTGCTGCTTCTCCCACCCCACACATTTCAATTACAAGTCAAACACCAATCAATCACACAGGCAGCTACAATGTTATATCAAAAGGTTTTGAATGCTGTCAAGTAACATGCCAAGGACACGCACACAGCCTTACCTGTCTAACAGAATTCAAGCTTTGCATACCCAGCCCTGCTAGGGAGCCCAGGGCTTGGTTAGGTAGTGCATTATTTGAAGGGGGAAGCTTCATGTTTTGATTGGACATAAACTGCATGTTTTGGGACTCGTCTGCTACAATGCCATCCTGATGGGACAGACAAACCGAGGCGCAACAACCAGCCAGCAAGCAAGCAGAAGGGAGAAACCATTGCAGGAGCAGAAGGGAAGAGTCACAGGACAGTCCAGCACCAGCAGGAAATAGGCAGAAAACAAAAGAGATCAGGTTAGTCATTGGCATCGCAAAGGGCTACAGAAAGTGCTTAGTACTATGTATCAGTGAGTTAAAAAGAACAGACCTCATCTTATGGATTAACCAGACAGCCCTCACTCCCCCCCTGCACTACCTGCAGAAAGCTCAGGAGCACACAGGTAACTAACTGGAACGCAGAGCTGAAGGAGCTCAGCAGTGTCCCCCAGGAAGACACCAACTGACCTTATCGAAGTAAGGACTGCGATCCATGGAAGACTCTTTGGGAATTTGGGGACGAGAACCAGGGCCTTTTCCAACCACACGATTGTAATCTCCCACGCCCAGGCCGTGCTTGTCCATCTCCATCCGCTTGTCCTGCAGTAACCCTGGGGACGGCAGAGAGAGGCGGCTGCAACACCCACGAGTCCTGCAGCCCTCAGCCACACCAACACCGGCCTGTGCTTGTGGAGAGCTGACCTGACACTGCTCCCAGGCAGGACACTCGTAAAACAAACATCAGTTTAGCTCTGGACTCTCTGGGCTTTACTGAAAAGGGAGAGGAAAGCCCGTGTACCAACGGCTACAGACAACCGGAGACATGGAATCGACACAGACAGATTTTGCAAGGCTTCACACAAATATTACTCTCAGCTTCCTCTTAAAGCCAAGAATGTCTAATTGTTTAAACTTGAAATAATTTAAATGTCAGGCTTGCCATTAATATTGAAATCTAAAACTCAAAGAACAATTCCTTTACCCAATAGACGACGAGCCCCAAAGTGAAAATACCCAATTTTGAAGTGGAATAAGGAGAGAGTAACTACACTAAAACCTACAATGCTGCTTTCAGTTTTACTTAAACATTCTATCATCATAGTATACTGCTATTAACGTATTAAAGAATTATACTATCTTTTATTTGCTAAAGAAATCATAACAGTGAATGGATTCAAATAAACAATAACTGCTCCCAAGTCATTTTACACTCAGGTTTAAATGTTTCTAAGAGAATTGTTCAGTATTAATTTAGTTCTTAGAACTGAACACGTGTTTCCAAGAATGAACCCAATGAGCGAGTGTGGGATTTGGTACGTTTCTGTTTATACTCAGTGGAGGTGCCCAGAGGGCAGTGGAGATATTTATATTACAAGAAACCAACCCACCACACCCTGAAAACATTCTCTCATGTCAGTTTAACATATATAAATATGAATAAGCTTAGTTTGATACATGGCCAATATTCCTATGGCAACCAGGTGAATCCGTGTGCAACATTACTCACACACACAAATACTTTCCTCTACAAGGACATTCCTTTTCTTTAGGGAAATATATACTTAACTATGTATAGCTATATATACATTACATATCATTTTAAAAATGTAATTTACAGAAGGATATAAGGTAAAAGAGAGTCTGGAAGGAAAAGCAATAAAGCCCAGCTTGGTTCTGCTGTCCTTACCTCCAGACATGTCCATCTTATTGCTCTGTATGGTTTCTTCTGGTGATTCTCTCTGAAGTAATAAAATAAATCACAGTTACTTAATAACAGTATTTTTAAGATAAAACAAAGAGATTCCTACACACTACTACAATTCAAAACTGCAAGAAAGAAAAATCGAGAGAATCAGATGCTATTTTAAAGCATTTCCTCCCTTTGGTTGCTATCCAGTCAAGAACAGGTTCCTCACCAGAACTCCTATGTAAATACAGTAAAGCATCAGGCTATGGGATGAATACCTGGGTAGTGGGTACAAAACCCCTTTTCATCGATAAAGAGGTCTTTTTGTAATGAGAATGCACAGAAAAGGGATGGGTGGCAGAGGGGAGACAGACACAAGTAAAAAGAAAACCACGATGAAAATGAACACTTGGCAATCGAGCGTTTCAACGTCTGTGCATTGTAACAAGCCCCGTGGAAAAGAAGCAAAGCCAGACAAAGGCAAATACTTACTGAAAAACTGAGATTTGTGAATTGCTTAATGAATGGATTGATCCATGTTTCATCTTGCTTATTTCCACCTTTCATTATTCCCTTAAAAACAGAAAGGAATTCCTGTGATACTCAGATCCCACTTCAAATACATCGCGAAGCGTTAAGAATGAAAATTAAAGTGCAATGTGTAAGTGCAGTAATCCCTTCTGACTCGGCTTTCAGAAATGACAGCAAGCCTTGCCCCGAGCTGCTCCTCACCTTTGTGGGCATTTTTTTCATGTAGGGTGGCCAGTTTAACGATGGGTTAGCTTCTTGTGAGGAACTGCTGTTCCACATTCCAATCTCGACATCCTCCTCTTCCTCCCAGCTGGTCTGACGACTGCCAGTCAATGGCATATCATCTCCACACCAACTATCTTGCATAGATTTAGGCCCTGGTTGTGAAAAAAACCCGGCACGTGAACATTTCGGCAGCAGCTGCTGCCCTTCACGCCAAACAGCTCGATGCCTACTGCAAGGTAAAAACCCCTCAGAAACGTGAGGCTGCCACAGAGGTATTTCACCCTTCTCAAACACACCGAGAGCACTCACCAGGTTTATTTGGAGGCTGCTGCCCAAGAGAAGCGTTTCCCCAGCCAGAGGTGCCTCCTGCATCGCTGACGGGCTCTCCCCAGCTCGTACCAGTGTCCATGGGCTTACCCCACGCTGAAGTCCCGTTATCTACAGTAGTGGCTGGAGTAGAAGGCTCTCCCCAACCTTTGCAAAGCAGGGGGAGTTATTGGCATAGTTTTGAACAGAATTTTAAAGCTACCTAGAGAGACTCAAGCGTTTTGCCTTTTCTAGATCCTGAACATACAGTAAAGAGCACGTGAGCACATATTTCCATTTTGTGCGAGGGTCATTATTACAACTGCAAGCTGTTCCATAAATAAAAGCAATCACAAAAATACAAATTTTGTATTTATAGAATTACGCTCTGATAATACAAACCTCTAAGATACTAAGCTAAGAGCTGCTCGTTACATGTAAGTGACCCCATCTGGCACTCGAAAAAGAGACAGAGCACAAAATACTTCCTATACCCCATTAAGTTCCTCTCCAAAATCGTTATTCACTGCTCATGAAGCTACAAGACCAGAAAGTCTGATCCCAAATCCTTATAAACCCACCACCCTTCGTTCTGTCCTGCAGAAGCTCAACACGTTTCTTATTTTTGAAGGCTCATTGGCAAAATTAAATTTTAGCTGGTTTAGAATCGTTTAGAAAAATAGTTTCAATCCTCAGACACTCTTTTAAGTATTTTCTGTGTTCCCACTCCCCACAACTCATGCAGAGCTGTTTAGCCCTTATTAGTGCAGTTATTCAAAACTAGAGCAGATCTTCCAATCTGTACAAAAGCATCAAACCCCTGTGAGCAATGCTGTTCATTTCTTTAACAAACAGAAACTGTACTTCATTGCCACTTTGCCCTTTACACTTTGAAACTAAAATATTGTTCTATGAAGCAAGACTAAAAAAGTGCTTTGTAATCAACCGAAAACACAAATTTGGGTAAAAGCCAGGCTTACCAGAACCCGAACTGCTCTCCTTGCTAGACATGGCACTTGAAGACAGTAGCTGCGGATGTACCTGTGCTTGCTGGTCTGAACTGCTGCTACTGTTTGGGACATTTTTATTCCACATATTCACATTTTTGTAGTTGTATTTGCTTGGATCACCCCAAGCAGAAGTTCCATCATCAATCTCCATTTTCCGGCGTATGGATTCGGGGGATGGCTCCTCCCAGCCCGTGGGCTCTTCCTCCTTCGCCGGGGCTGGCATCGGCCCTCCCAGCCAGCCAGACCCTGGGGGTTTGTTCGTGGCAGACGGGGCTCCCCAAGAGCCAACATCTTGTTTGTTCCACTCAGGAGAGTTGATTGGCTTTGATGAGTCCCCCCAGACTTGAGGCTGATTGGATTTCGGAGGGTCTCCCCAGCCCTGGTTCTGATTAGACTTTGCAGGCTCATCCCATCCTGAAGAGTTGTTTGGGGTGGCATTATTGCCACCCCAAGTAACAGAATTTGATTTACCTGGCTCATTCCAACCAGACACCGACCTGTCGCTGTTGCTACCTCCGGAACTGGACTTCTTTGCCTCGCCCCAATGGTTACTTCTAGAGTTCTCGCCCCAGCTATCACCGGCAGACACTGCCCAACCCTGGCTGGCCTTCTGTCCATCTCCCCATCCCTGCTTCATCTTCGGCGTGTCATTCCAGGATGACTTTTCTTCTTTGCCACTTCCCCATGATTGATTGCTCTTGACCATTACTGTAGCAGCAGAATCTTCTTCCCACCCCCCTTGGCTGTTTGACCCTTTGGAGTCTCCCCACCTTGTAGCAGACTTTGGATCTCCCCACCCCGATACAGATGAGGTATCGTTATTATTAGGGCTAGGTCTATCCACACACCCCCCTGAGCTGGAAGTCTGTGTCACAGAGCCCCCCCAGGCCTCTGTCCCATTGTCAGTTTTTCTTTCACCCCTCGGTGATGTTTCGGTATCCCAGGCAGTGTTCTGTTTGATTGGAGTCTGTCCCCAACCAGAGTTGGAAAGGACACGTGGATCTAAGTCAGTTCTGTTCACTATGCTTTGGAGTAACGTGTGCTGGTCAACTTTCCTCCTCTCTCGGTTCTGGCCTTCCGTAGCTGCTCTGTCCTCATGGCACCCGGTGCTCTCTGAGCTCCCCTCGCTGTCCCCCGTACCTGTTTTGGCCCATGTGCTGCTCTGCTCAGCCATCTGGGAGGCAGCAGAACTCTGGCTGTTGAGATCATCCTCCTCAGTAGACTTCCATCCATTTGTAAACTTCCTGCTGTTTCCATTCATACCTTCATTGGAATGCTGATTGCTAGGCAGTTTGCTCCATTCCCCGTTGGAAGTGTTGGTGCCAGTGTTTTGTGCGGGGTTGCCCCATCCTCTTCTGCTCCCGCCAGCACTCGCACCGTTCCCGTTTCCCCACGGCATGTTCTGGGAGTTGACTGTCCCTGCCTCCCACACCCCTCCGCCTTTATTCCCGTTGATTTGAAAGTTAGTGCTGCCAGGCCCGCTCCCGCCCGGCTGCATTAGAGTTGCATTCACAGTGTCACCATTAGCTTGGCTGTTTGGGCCTGGACATTTGTCTCCAGAGTAACTAGAACCATAGGCACCCCAGGTAGTACCATAAGAGCCGCCAGTTTTGGCCTCACCGTTGCTCAGGTGAGAGATGGAAGTGCCGTTTGCCACTGGAGAGGCCTGAATCTGAGAATGATTCATTGTGCTCACGCGCCAGGCCCCGGGCCCTGCAGTGTTGGGCAGTTCGTTCATCTGCACCGAACCAGCAGAGTTTGGTAAACTAGAGGTCATAAAGTTAGTAGTGTTATTTGGTCCATTCATTTCAGTGTTAAGGTTTTGAGGTTGCCCACTGAATGAAACATTCCTTGTACCATTTACTTCAGAATCACAACTTTCCTGAAGGCTTCCCCAGGAACCGTGGGCTGAGCCACCCACTTTCGAGTTAATACTCTGGCTGTTGGCCATCTGACCTATGGTACTGCACTGAATGCTTGTGCCAGGACTCCCACTCCCCACGGACCCTTTCAGGGCATGTCCACTGTTCTCCAATACGGACCAGGCACCATGGTTGCCATTTGAATTCAAAGTGCTTGGATTTAACCCTCCATTTGATGAAGAGTTTATGGTGCCCCAAGCATTCATTCTATTGTTGCTACTTTCAGATTTGCTGTCAGGAGCATCCACAGAAACTTGACATGTGCTTATTATGGATCCATGGGATAACCCCCATGGCCCATTAATACTTCCATTGCCCACATTATTGCTGTTGCTACCAACCACAAACTTATTCTGAGACCCATGTCCGATGCCATTGCGAATGCCATCGCTTTCTCCGCCTGTGCTCCCTGAAGCCATGATAACGAGGTTCCGCTCCGACCCAGAGCTGGAGGCAGAGTCAGTGTCCATACATTCTGAAGTCAGCTCTGGGTCACTGCCAGTGATTGATGGCCATGCTTCTTTGTCAGAGCCGTCTACGATAACTTTATCCCAGTTTGTGCTGGAGTCACTATTTGAAGAGACTGGTCCCCAGTGAGAATTTTCATAATGGGATCCTAGACCACTGTGGTTCAGATCTAAAATGAAGAAGGAAAGCCCAAGAGCATTATTATGAGTTTAGTATTATTACTTCATTAAGCAGAAGAGAAAAAAAAAAGTATAAAGATATTAAGCCAGGAATTATTTTGCTTATTATTTTGCTTCTGTTAAAACTACAGTCATGGAAAGCGACGGAGAAAGCTCTAAGTACAGCTGCACAAAGGCTGTCACACACAACCCAGAACACCTCCCAGCATGCAGAGCTGCTCTCACAAAAACCTCAGAAAACTTTAGACTCCTAAAGGTCTTTCTCTTCCAGACAAACTTTTTTTAAAAAGAATACTCTGCATCACCATATACAAAGTGTTTTCTAAAACGCATATACATATTAAAAGCCACAATCCTAAATAAAACCCGAAAACACACTGAAAGGCAGAAATTCCAAGAGGACGTGACCCTGGCCCAGCAGTACCAACTGCTGTGTGACAGCAGCCAGAGAACACACACCTTCCCACCCCCATTACAGACGCTGTAGAAGAGTCTCCAGTACAAGTTATTCAAGGTATTTTCTTTTATACAACAACAACTTGGCACAAAAAGCACAAGACCCATCTGAAGTTCGGCTTTCAGAATGCACTGACGCACAAGTCTATTTTTAATTAATTTTTAATCAATATCAGTATTACTCATCCTACAGTGAAAAAGAACTGAGTCCGAGACCCTGGCTCCCAGAGACGGAGCAGTACAGAGCACGGATTGCCCACTGCTCCTCAGCACCTGGCTGGAGGGAGCTGGGGGGGTCCAGGCACTCAGCTAAGCTTCACCCGGTAAATCAATGTGAGAAACAAGGATGGTGGCTCAGCTGCTTGGAACAGGAGGAGCGGGAGAGACCCGTGGCAGGCAGACAGAGCGCTGTGATAGTGTCTGGCAGCTCCACAGCCCTGGAGAGCCACCACCATCCCTGGGAGAACTGCAATTCAGCTGAGCATAACCCAGAACCTGCTGATTCGTGTGGTAGCGCAAGAACACTGTCATGTCTGAGCAACTGTCCAACAAACCTCAAGGTTTCAACTCTCACCCCGGTATTCAAAAAAAAAGACACTTAACCTGTACTAAGGGACTGATCAAAGAGCTGTGTGCACTCTTGGGAGCGAGAGAACCAACAGCACAGAACAAGATCCCGATCGTACAAACATCATCCTAGTAACACCATCCCTTTTAAAAGCGACACAAAGGCACACAGATGGGAAACAGCCTGAATTCAGCACACAGAGAGATACAGCTCAGGACTACAAGTCAGAGGGAAACGGTAGAACAAACCCTAATTTGCACAGCAGCAGAATACATAAAGAAAGCTTGTATTTATTAAAATTCTGTTACCCTGATTTAGCTGCAATGCAGTTTGTGCAGAGTCAATCCACCAACAGCACGCAGCGATTAACTTCCACTCAGCCAACTTTCTCCCATTACATACAAAACTACTCAGACCAACAGCCTTTCTCCTGGACATAAATGTGTTAATGATGTCTAGTATGAGCCAATGCTCTGGAACATTCCTACCTGAACCTCCCCAACTCGTGAACTTCAGAGACTAAGGATACAAATACCGAACAAGCAGATACTAGCTCTGGCTTTTTGTATCTGGCAGAGACCACAAAACACCCTCAAAACTGAAAAATGACATGTGACAACACACTGCATTTGGTGCACAGCACGAGGAGCCAGAACAGCCTACTCTTGCTTCTCTTCCCAAAACTATTTAAAGTTGCAACTGAACTTTTGCTGCTTAAATCCTTGACAAAAAAACATTTACACAAACCCGAGTTTCTTAAAATTCTGTAATCTGCTAAGATTGCTTTCAGTAATTTGTAATTTAATGCTTTCCAGCTATGAGTTATCCTGCGGGAAACATTTGCAAAAAAAGTATGTATTTAAAAAAGCATTTGTCATCACATGGGCTAAAATAAACAGGATTGAGAAGCGTAAATTAAGAAATACCTGAATCTTGCACCCTCTGCCTCCTTTTCCAGCTCCAGCACCTGGCACCCCCAGACTGTCAATACCGTACCTTGCCAATCACTGTACCTTTGGGCCTTATGAACAAAGGCATTTTAGTAAATACAGTCCTGAGCTTTTAGCAAACAATCAAGACGTGATTTCCTCCACAGTGTGACACGTCTCTGATAGGAAGCACAAGCTCGCACAGATTATTCAATGCCATAGGAGGCAAGTGAGCATGGAAGCATAAATGCAAAAAACCCCCAGTATTTTAATGCTAAGGTGACAAAAACTCTTAGTATGAATTCTGACTTAATTAGAAAATTAAAACTGTTAAACCAAATTAGTATGCAATGGCACAGAGAAAGCATACTGCAATCATTCACACACCCATGCCAATGAAAAGCGTAAGCAAAGAATAAAAATAAAAATAATTTAAAAATCAGACAAAATTGGGTGAAACATGTAACTACCACAAACACAGAGTGCAAAAGCAGGTGAGATGGAAGTAGCTAACCTGACTGGTTAGGGGAGTGGCTCACCAAGTCCCGAATGGGAGGCATGCCTACAAAAAAAAAAGCAAGAAAATCAAAGAAGTGTTACTTCAGCAAATGAGAGAACAGTCCCCAAACCACTCACTGCTGTAAACCCAGTCCTTAGACCCCTTTTTCAGGGCAGGTTTCTCTCAGAGACAGCTCAGTCTCACTGTCTGCTCTGAATCACGTTCCCCGTGCAGGGAGCGGGGACATGACAACAAACCCAGCCTGGGGATGTCAGAATTAGCAATTCTGGTGCTTTTATGACACGTTTCCATTACCACCTAGTTGTTACATATTTGACATTTAATGAACCAATTTAACATGTCCTTAAAAGTTTGATTGATACAAAAAAGAGGAAGAATTTATAGTCATTGAAACCAAAACCAGTTCATTTTGGACTGTACTGACTAAGAAGTTGAGCGGTCAGCCCTGAAACTTCAGCAAGTTCCTCTCCCCTCTCTGAACAGCACATTTGCTCCACCTCCGAGTCAGTGCTGTGCTGCCTGACTGAGCAAACAGCAACATCTGAGTACGGCCCAACGCTGATTTAACCTAAGCACGTGCATAACAATCTGTCATTCACCCTCTTTCACATCCTCCTCCTCCTCCCCTGTGTCACACAGGCACTGCACGGAATCAAATTTCATCTTTCAAACTCACAAATTTTACAGCTGGAGACCATAACTGTTACACTGAAGGCAACGTCCCCCAAATGAATCTAACCTCCATCACTACTAACTGCAAATCCCAACTGCTCCCTTCTTCCCTGACTCCTCCAGCAGCTGAGAACCGCCCCCAGGTTACAGGAGGGACCTTTTGTTCCCACAGGCTCTGGCTGGGACACAACTTTGTGGCTCTGCTGTGAGATGCACCAGGATAAAGGGAGACGGGAGGAATCCAAACTGGAGCCCTGCCAGCAGCCTGGTGGTGCTCTCCTGTTCTGCTCTGGCCACAGTTGTAAGCAATTACTGCTGGCAAATACTTCGGTTCACGATATAAATCATTTCATTGTGGAACAACCACCTGGTTATTCCAACGTGTTCCAGAGCAGAGGTGAGCACACCGGGGCAGCCATCAACCCTTCCTTTCATGTGAAGTTTGCACATGGGGCATGTCAGTGAAGCCAACAGCTAAATTGGGTATGAAAGTGTCTTGATAAAGAGCTACTTAGGGAGATTTCTTAAAATAACCATCTTGGCACTGGCCTGGATCTGTTTCAGAAGCGCTACAAGGCATGAGCTTCATTTATGTGTCTTTGCTAAAAAGATATGCCAAATGTACTAAAAACAGCAGGAAAAACCCCAACCCCCAGGCCTATCCCTTCTCCAGCTTCACTTCCAGACAAAGCATGTTGATTTTCCAAACAGGAGACAATTGTTCACTCAAAACACAGGTAAAAAGATGGGGTTTAGACCACTGATATAATTAAAAAATTCTCCAATACCAACAACTTAAAATCTTAGTATGCCCAGGGCAATTAAAGACCTTAAATTCGGCAGTAGCTGCCTGTATTCCCTGGCTTTTACAAAGCACCTACCAAACCACTCCAACCACAGCTGGAACTGGGGAGAGATCCTTTCAGGAATGACACATAAACCCACAGCCATTCCCAATTCCAGCAATTCTGACTTCAACAGTTCAAGCTACAGTTTTTCTTTTAGCCCTAAAATACAGATCAATCCCAGTAGCCATTAAATAATGCTTAAAAAAAAAAAAAAGTCAAGAAGCTATTCCATTAAGGTACCAAATTTAACCCCAGTGTCCATGGATATCCTGTCTACACAAGTGACCTACAGATTGGTCAGATTTCATGAGATTTTTGATTTCAGAGGTAACAAGAAGAGTACCTGGAGTTGCTGGTGGAGGCTGAAAGAGGAAGTAGGGAGAGTGAGTGAAACTGAGACAGGCAAACGACAACGGCATTTCCCTTCTGATACAAAGGTGTCAGAAGACATCAGGCCCTGCTGGACCGGGGCCACCTCTGCCTCACCTCACCAGCAACGTGTCAGACCAGAGACTGAAACCAGGACAGAAATCCAGCACAGAAAAATTATTTGCCTTTACATTATCATCTTGTCTATGTTTATGAAAGAACATGACAACACATCCAAACTGGACGTTATTCCTGGTTATTCTAGGGAAAGAGACCTTCCAAGCACACTCGTGGCACCAAGAAAGGAGACCCGAGCGCCCAACCTCAGGTAGCAGTCCTGGTTTTCCTGGGACACATGGAACAGCAGGAACAGAGCTCTGACAGGAGCTACAGGCAACAGACATTTTCCTAAGGTGACAAAGTGATCTGGCCAACCCTTCTCTCCCTGAAGGCTCTCAGAACCTCGCTGGTTCCAGCTGGGTGTGCAGACACATCATTCAAATAATCGGGGCATTACTCGGACCACACAACTGCCCCCAGCGAGGCAGCTGCCCCCGACAGCAGTACAGCACTGGGACATGCTGGCAGTGCCCAGCCCGAGGGTGTCCAGCCACACCGGCACAAAATCAAGGAAAACTAAGCAAAACTGGGAAGAATGCAGTACACAAATGGGAATCCAGCTAATTATATACTGGGCTGGTGTTAATGAAAGACGTGCAATGGAGAACAGTACACAAATCCTCTGGATACAACTGGGACACTTACTAGGCTGTGTAAGCAGTGATACTTCTTAAATTAGTTTATGTGTGAATTTTTATTTAAATCACCACTTTTATTTAAATCACCTTGCTATACAACTTGGCCAGTAGAGTATACATGCTGCAGGAAACGTTTCATCTTAGAGGCAAGTAAATGAAAGGTAACTTTAAATGTCACTATGGACAGGAACAACATCATACAGGCGAAGCCAAGAAAATAAGCTACTTTAAAATTACCTACTGCAATGGCAAAGAGTTCTATCAGTATGTTACAGAAATAATACTGGAAAGCAATATGGGAAATATTCCTCAAAGACTCACAGATAAACTGCTTCCAGTGCTTTGTTTACTTTCATTTTAAATACTGCTTCTTCAAGACTCAGCAATCAGAACTGCTCAAAATTTAACTCAAACTTGAAATATCAAGGCTATTTTCAGAGTTTTTTTCTTTTTTCTTTTTTTTTTTTTTTTTGCTGAAGGGACTGATAAGTCACATCCTTTGTGGTCTATAAAACACTAATTTTGAGAAATACTGGGAATTCAGTAAAGTCACAGAAGAAACTATTTGTGGCAACAAATTACATCATCACTGCTATATGCACATCAAAATATAGATACCAGTATACAAATAAGGAAGTATTTGTCTAAAGTATCAAGCATTGGCATGCATTAATACCAAATCCCTTTGAAAAGCTAGATCCCTCACAGAAAGTTACTTTTTTCCAGACAAAAATAAACTACATTAATGTCCTGTAAAATTAACTGAACTGCATGTTAGTGCAGTCACTGAACAGCACATCCTACACGTGTAACAGGCAAGTTCACCTGACTTAAAAGGCTATTCGAAGGAATGTATAAGCCAAAATAACAAAAGATGACGGTACTCAAACAGCAGTAAAGGTAAAAGTGGATCCATTCTGTAATACAACCAAGCTTCAGGTGGATAAACTGAGAAAAACTCTGACCTGACAATAAAAGACAATTCTGATATCCTGAACAAGCTGTACCCTGGCTGGATCTCCAGGTACGAAGTTAAAAAAGAAAGCAAAGTCTCAAGGTGCTGTTCAGAATCACAGAAAGAAATGTGCTGGAAGGGACTTTGAAGACCGCTCAGTTCCACTGCCATGGGCAGGGACACCTTCCACTATCCCAGCATGCTCCAAGCCCCGTCCAACCTGACTGTGGACACTTCCAGGGATCCAGGGGCAGCCACAGCTTCTCTGGGCACCCTGTGCCAGGGCCTCCCCACCCTCCTAGGGAACAATTCCTTCCCAATATCCCATCTAACCCTGCCCTCTGGCAGTGGGAAGCCATTCTCTGTGTCCTGTCACTCCATTCCTTGTAAATAGACTCTCTCCATCCTTCCTGTAGGCTCCCTTCAGGTACTAGAAGGCCAAAATTAGGCCACCCCTGGTCTCTTCTCCAGGCTGAACAATCATGACTCCCCCAGCCTTTCCTCACAGCTGTTCCATCTCTCTGATCATCCTGGTGTCTCCTCTGGACTGGCTCCAGCAGCTCCATGTCCTTCCTGTGCTGGGCCCCAGGGCCTGAGGCAGCTCTGTAGAGGGTGGGGTCTCACTTGAGTGGGGCAGAATTCCCCCCTCCCGTGCTGCCCAGGCTGTGGATCAGCCCATCTCTGGGACGGGTCCTAAAGACCCTTCCTTATGAGATGTGCCTATCAAAACTGGATGCAAAAAAGGTGTTTTGTACCATGACCATACCTGGATGAATGCTGAGAACAAAGACTGGAATCCTGGAGCACAGCAGTGGTCACACTGGAATCACCACCTGCTCCAAACCTGCCTGTCTGCCATACACTGCTGGCAACAGCAAGCAACTGAGACAAGGGCTGAAGCTTCAGTGTGGAACCTGCCCACAGAGGCCAAAACCATCCTGCAACATTCAATATCAAGCTCCGACACAGGAAAGGATCTCCTCATGCTACAGTTTACAGTGAAAGTTTAAATAACATCGGCTGAAATATTCCCCTGATAACTGAATTTAAGCTACTCCATTTTAGCTAAAGGAAAACAAGGTACCTGCCCTCACCTGGCTGTTTTTTGCTGCTGTTGGGCACTTCTCCGTTGGTCACGGGCTGGTTATTGGTGCCAGTGCTGCCTCCTGACTGGCCGTTTAACACTTTGGGAGTGGATCCCAGGTTTGCAGCTATCACTGGTAACTGCTGCCCTCGTTTCAGAAGCTGTTTCTGTTCCTGGTGTCGGAATCGCGGTGGTACTTCCCGAGGAGGGTATCGAGGCAAGGGCTGCTGCTGGCTGCTGGCTGGGGCCCGCTTGGCATTATTAGTAGTGCTGGTTCCTGTGGAAGTGCCGTTGGAGGTGACAGGCTGGGGCTGGCTTACACTTGTCTTGGTTTGTTCTGGCACTACCCCCACCCCCAGGAAAAAGAAAGTGGGACAAAGTTATTCATGTGAACAGCAACTCAAAAAACTGAAGACTAAGTCAATATTATTAGAGGTGTTCATATAGGATGTAAGGGCAGCATTTCTTCTGATTCGAGCTGTAACTCACCCCTGAGGAAAGGCTCTGCTATCCCTCAATCACACACTTTCATGGCACAGACCTGGAAGCGGGAATATGCCTTGCTATCACTCCTAACCAAGGTATCTCAGTTACACTATGCTGCTACTAACCAGCTTTCTAAAGCCTTCTGCCGACAAATCAGCACGATGCAGTTTATTTCAACATTTAACCTTTTTTAAGAAAATGTTTTAAGTATTAAAAAATTACTTTTCCCATTTAAGTATTATATATAGAAAACTGCTCTGGCCTGGCTCAAAAAGAACAAGGGGCAAACAGGACCTACAGGACATGCTGCTAAGGCTTCCCTGCTTTAACGAGCCCAACATCCAAAGGGAAAGTTATTAATGCCCTCGAGTGACTGCTGCCAGCAGGAACGGCTGCCAGCACAGGGAACGCTGCACGCAGCCCGGCAGGACAGTGCCGGCACTGGGAAAATGCCAAATGTGCAACTGCAACTCCAAATTATCTCAGTCCCGACAGCACGGCCCCGGCGAGGCGAGGGGAAGGTCAAACCACCGGCAGAGGTCACAGGGAACCCACCAAACCCAGCACATGCTCAGCTCCACAGCCCACCCCAGGAGCACCAAGCAGGGCCGAGCACGGGGCAGGGGTAGGGAACAGGTGAGCCAGTCAGGTCACCAGGTAGGAAGGCACTCGGAGCTCCTGGTGTGGGACTCTGCTGCTACTGCCATCCCTCCCAGCTGCAGGTGAGCTCGGTCCCCCCCTCACAGGATCAATATGTCAATGTATTTTTCAAATTTCTTGGATGAGATGTCCATAAAGTGTCTTAATATTTATTGTGCAACTTCCCAAGATACCTCAATACACAACAATGACCTCCCTCAGCGCCAGGAATAATGTTACTACAGAACTGAAAATGTAGTTTTCAGGGGCTTTTAAAATCTTTTAAATATGTCTAAAGACCATTTTATCATTCACTTTCAGGAACCAAGTCATGGGAATACAACAAAAAATAAAAACAAACTCGAGCTTTTGTTTAAGGAATCAATTTGAATGCTGTCAGTATTACGACATAATTTCTGTTTATTTCTACTCTACGTATTCTGAAAAACACGAAATAGAAGCCTTTAGAATAAAAAGTCACCGAAGAATCAGCACCTGAGTCGTGTTTTAATGGAATACTGCATTTTGGCTGCTTAAGGGAAGCAGAAAAGAAAAACTCTGGAGACTCCCTTGTTTGACAAACAGGTGGGCAGAAGCCTCAGGGTGAGGACACTCAACTCCAGCTGCCCCTCCCAGGGCCCCCAGCTCCCCCTCAGGCACAGCAGGGACCCAGCTCTCCCAGCTCACAGCTGACTGGAGAGGGACAGAATTAAGGAGAGGAAGGGCCAGGACACAACTCAATTTATCGTACAGAGCACAGGGAATAGAAGGTATTGAAAGGCTATTAGATAAACTGGGAAGTTGATAAAGATCACAACCATCACCTCAGATTTCCTCAATTTAAGCTGCTCCCTATATTAAGAGAAGGCAACTGATTCCTTGCAAAAGATTTTGATGCACATAATGAGACAACAAATTGCGATTCTGACTTCAAAACTGAACTTCACAAATATGAAATAATATTAAACAAATCTACTTCATTTGGTCCTTCTAAAATTTCTTGCATTATAAATAAAGTAACTGGGAGTGACTAAGCCCTGAAGCGGGGGGAGAGGTGCTATTTAAGCAAATTGCTGAGAATTTGTTGACAATTTAACGCAGAAGGACTTTGCACTTTTCTGTGGTTCAGGTACTGCAGCAAGCTCTGAAATTCAAACACATTTGTTCACACTCCACAACCGGTGTAACCAGTGCCCAAACCGTAACTTTTGGTGCTCTCTCTGTGCCTCCTGCCCCAGCTGATTCCATGGACGACCCTTTACATCCTGGAGCACAGTCCAGCTGAGCTGAGCTGACAGTGACACACAGAAACCCTTCCTGCAGCCAGAGCATCGCATCCAGCCATCAGAGCAGTCCTGGGGCCACGGCCCCACGCAGGGACACACGCACTCCTTCAGCCTCTGGCACAGACTATTTCAGCTCTTTTTTTTCCCCACTGTCACCTTAAGCAGAAAATACAAATACACCTCGCTTGAAGAGATTTTAACATGACATACAGCACCCGGTAACATGGTCACTGAGTCACTTCTCCTTCCCTGCCACTTCCACTCCCGTACAACTGCTCCTCTGGGGTAAAGTGAAATAATTTCCATCTGACATTCCCCGGACACCCAGACAGAGCTGCCAACAGCACGCCCAGGGCAGCCCTAACACTTTACTTTCCTAATTAAAGCTACTTTAAGACCAAGTGTGTTAGAACAGACCCCAAAGGACCTGCAGGAACTCGAATCACTTTTGATTATCAAGGAGCGCAACAAATAAACAAGGTACTCGCTGCCCAGCCAGCCCTAAGGCACAGCACCAACAGCACTTCTCTAACAGTTTATGAATATTATATTTCTCATCTAGTCGAAGCATTCGTTTCCTTAGCAAATATGGCAATTCTATCTACTATGATATCAGCAAATTGTATAACAAATCTGCCAGGTCCCAGGGCTAGGCTACGGAATATGCAGAGTCCACAATTGTATGCTAATTTTCAACTGAAATTATCCGAAGTGCGACAGAATTCCCTTGCCTCTGCTTCCCTCAGAACCACAGAGTAAGTTTTAAGCTATAAAATTCATCCTGTCCAACATTTTCTGCTCCACAACTTCTCAGAAGACTAAATAACACATTAATATTCCAATATGGCTACTATGAATTCCAGCACCCCTAAATCGTTATCTTAATATTTTAATTTGCTCTAAACAAGTTGCTTGTTAATAAAAGTTTGTTCTACACACCAGCATTTTATTTTGAACCGTATTAAGGCAGAAAGATAATATTAACAGACTTACAGTTTATCACAGTTAATTGACTAGCATCAGCAAGTTTACAGAAACTAGTATTAAAAATGACAGATTTCCATAAAGAACAAACCTGCTGCAAACCCTCAGAGCAGGGGATGGTGGAGTTACAGTTTACAGAGAGATTCCAAAGAAAGACGCTTCCAACTTGTGTTGCTTTCCCACTCTGCAGATTTCATTAGAAAATGGAGGAGAAGCATGGTGTCATTTTACTGCTCCAGGAGCTGCCTGCCAACTCCTCCTGG
Organism: Mohoua ochrocephala; assembly: GCA_013398855.1. Taxonomy (NCBI): domain Eukaryota; kingdom Metazoa; phylum Chordata; class Aves; order Passeriformes; family Acanthizidae; genus Mohoua; species Mohoua ochrocephala. The sequence goes on along the minus strand of VZTA01018762.1, from coordinate 15,969 downwards.
AGCAGGGGCCCAGGGACTCACACTCCCCCTCCAATAAAAAAATGGCAGCTGCTTGAGTAACTTTAATGCAGATGGAAAACAGTTTCTCCCTCGCACAAAACCAGCGCAGAGAGATCAAATCCTCTCCTGACCCACACAAAGAACAGCGCCAGGCTGGCAGGGAAACGCTCCTTCCCACTGCTGCTGGAGCTGCCCCCCGAAAAACGCCTTGTGCTGCTCTCCTTGCATGGCATGTCCTGGAGTTGTCAGGGCTGGAATGCTGAAGGGCAAACAGAGGAAGTCTGGCTTTCAAGCTGACACACGTAAGATGTAGTGCTAGAATTTTCGTGGTGGAAAAATGGCCGCAGCTGTGAGCTCGGAGCTGCTCTGGAAAATATCTCCGTGTTTGCCAAGGCTTTAACCCCTGCAGATCCGCACAGAGGTGAGCGCGCCCTTCCCGCGGGACTGCGCGGCCACAGGCTGATTCCCTGCATTCTTCTAGTCACCCTCAAGATTTAAGAGCTAGCAGGAGAGTTTTTCCAACCAGAAAAAGCAAAGTCGGGCAAGCGAAAACCCCGACAAAACCCAGAAGGGTTTGCGTAGCCGGGCCATTCCGCTTCGCGGACAAGAACAAGCATAAGAAGTTTCCAAGGTGGGAAATATGAGTCAAAGATTTCAATTCCACACCCAGCTATTTTTAGAGCACTTTCCGTTTCAGTGGGCAATTCAGTTTATTCTGTTCTGCAACGAAAGTGGCACTTTCTGGGCTGCAGCGACAGCCGGGCGCGCTCCAGCTCGTGTTGCTCCCCCGAGCCCCAGTGCTTTCAGAACCAGCCCCAGCACCCCCAGCTCCGGGCACTTCTCACCCGTTACTCCACATCGCTACATTCAAATTGTGTGCAAAGGGCATTTCAGCTCCCACTGAGCTCCCACCCTGGAGCACCACGCACAGCCAAACTCAAACTTCCTCCTCAAACAGCCTCTCCTTCAGTGCTGGGCTCATCAGCACTACCTGGGGCCACTGGGCTGCCTGCAGAGTTCTGGTTCAGAGGAAATGCAGGATAAATGGATTGACTTGTCTAACAGCACTGACTTTAAACACAACAAAAGGACGTATTTTGCCAAGCTAGAAGGAACACCACAACTGACAATTCTACAGTATTTTCAACAAATAGGAACTCAAATTATACTTATTTTTTCCTAGAATACCTGGTACTGGGAAGAGCACTGGGAAGGCACATGATGTGCCAGCTGCTGCACAAACAGATAAACTTTCTACTTAGAAACTAACTAATAGACTCACCTCTAACTCTCCCAACCTCCTCTTCCCTCCTTTAATAAAACCAGCTGGATCAAACCAGGCAGGTCAGAATCCCTGAAATCCGCAGGAATGCCACACATGCATTTTTAACTGCAATACTATGGTATTAAAATGCTGCTGGTACCAGAAACATTGTTGTTAGCATCTTTTCCATTACTTTCATTCCCAATCCTGAACAGGAAAATCCCCAGCTCCATGAACTTCCTTGGAAGGTTCCTGTCATTTTACATGAACACTGGGAGTTGCTTCAGCTGGTACAACAGCAATTTCTTCCTTAGCTAAAACAACAGTTTGGAGCCGTCCAAACTACACTCAAAACCAAGAAAAACCCTCCCTTCCCACCCCCAGCACTTAACCAGCTCCTTTTCTGAAAGGGGCACATAATTCTGAATTATTTAGAGATCCTATACTCTTGTATTTTATCTTCAGCTCATGCACAGAATAAATTATTTAAGACATTAACGTGATGGAAACTTGGAAACTAATGAAACATTAATTTGCATCCTGAATACAAGGAGGCAAAACTGGTGAAACAAGGCAAGAGCCATGTGCAACACAAGCTTCGCATTTTGTTCCTATAGAAACTGTAGCAAAAAGTTGTGTATCTGCATCTCATGATGTCTTTCTTCCACAGCACTGCCAGTTTATGTTTCTCTGACAACTCTAAATTCCTGCTGAACTTTATGAAACACCCTTTAAATAATAACATAATTAAGTTGGAACTTAACACTTCCATCGGTGAACGTTAAGCCTCAAAGCAGAAAATAATAATAAAAAAATTTAATTACTTTGTCCTTCAGAAGAAAGACATTTTCATTCCATGTGAAGATTCCCACCGGGTAGCCTCCTGAGCAGAATTCCTGCCCTCCTGGTTCATTCTATTTTTAGCCATTTGCTTGTGCAGCCTCGGCCCTGATGTGACGCCAGTGCAGCCCAAGCACACGGGTCAAATGGGCACTCCCGAGTGCTTGTTATTATACACCAAAGCATTCTACCATTTTCCTTCTTCACTGTCTTTGCAGACATATTTTATCACTTCAGAATAAACCCAGACAATTTCATAATTCTTTAAACCCGGTCTATTATCCTAAAAGCCTTATGGCAGGAGTGTACAGAAGAAAACCAATCCTTATCCTGTATTCAAACACAATTCCACGCACTGCTTGAAAAAGGGCATGTTAAAAAACAAATGAAGAATATTTATTAACTATAATAGTCTTCCAGCAATTTCATTAATTATTCTGTCCTGTGCCCACAGACAAACCTGGAACTCCCAATGGATTTCAGTGGCCACAGGGTGGGACCCCTGGTCAGCCTGATGCAGCCCAGAGGATGGTGGGACACACTGAACAGCAGCTTCCATCGCTGCCAGTGGCTCCAGGAATGCTGCAGACCCTTCTGCAGCTCACTCGAGGCTCTGGCAGCTCCCCCTGCCTCCAGCAATCCCTTCTCCAGAACCAAACCATCAGCCTCGCCAGACAGCAGGTAGGAGAACTTCCCACTCACAGCAGCAAGGCTGCCCTCGCTCTCTCCCCACAGCATCCTTACACACTAAAAGTCCATTGGTCCTACTCAATCCAGGTATTTTTCCCATTTAAACACACCCACCAGAGCACACGTTGCACTTAAAAATGCCAGATGCAACTGTCTCTCCTGAGAGCTGGCCACGGGTGCTGCAGAGCATCAGGGCAGTGCCCGTGAGGACAACCTGCCCGCTCCACTCCCAGCACATCCGAGCTGGGATGCTTCCTCAGTCACCCCCCTTGGGAACGGGCACTTGTGCTTCCCTGCCTCTTCCCCGGCACAGAGTGTCCTCTGCCATTTTCCTGCCTTCAAGCCCGATCAGTCCTCAAATGCTTTTTGATTTTTCCAGCAGGAATTACATCTCTGCTAAGCAGGGCTCCGAAGCTTCTGGAGCTTCTACCACCGCTCCAGTAAGTGCTAAATTAAACCAATGTCCCCAGAAAACAGAGTTTCAGCAAGCACTCCACATGACCACTTCAGCAATTACTCTGCACTTCCCAACTAGCAGGTGAGGAGCTACAATTCAAGAGAAAGTGAAAAGAATCTTTTTAGAAGCTGGTTGGGATGGAGATCCATACAAACCCCACAAACACTCAGAAAACCGCAGCGTTCCCACCTGCCACGAACACTGAAATTACAGCTTTTGGTACTGGGATTCTGAACATTTTGCAGGACGAGCCCTCCACATGCAGGAGTTAAAACTGGACACATTAATTACTCGTCCGTCCCGTGTTCCAAATCCCTGTTGCACTTAGAATATTTGTAAATTAAGTTTCAAACAGATCCATCCTATACACAGTTATTCTGAAGGGCTGGTGCACTTTTCAAACAAAGCAAAAAGGGGAAGGAAAAAAGCATGCAAGGAAAGGAACTTCAGGTGTTATGTCTATGCCTGGTGCTCTGTAAGTAAATAAGAATGGAAAACAGGAAGATCAGCAACTCCAATCCCTGGATAAACCCTTTGCTGTCACTCTTCTAGACTTTTGTGGTCACTTTGGAAAAAGTGCAGCTGAAGTCTCAAGGGTCCCATCTGTCACTTTTGGGAGGAGATTTCAGGTGACACATTTGATTCAACATATTTAAAACTCCAGAAATAATACACAGAGTAGAACTAACTGTAAAGTAACTTACCTTTGATTTTTTGTTCAATGGCCTAGAACAAGAAAAAAGAAGTGTCAGTGATTTGTGCAGATAAGAGAGAAACCACATGTACACGTGCCACTTCATAAAGCAACATTAGCTTTTGACTTTCCTCTTTTTAAATGGTTTCAAGTTATTTAATTATCTACTTCAGAAGCATCTCTCTAACCAACCCAGGCCTATTATTCCTTATGCTTAAAAAGCTGTTTAAATGTTATAGAAGACAAAATTAATTTGAAAGATAACTACATGAAACAGACCAAATTAAACTTGCAAATTAAGATGTTTTAAGTGAGTTAAAAACTGTGCCTGGAAGCAAAGAGCCGCCACCACTTTTATTGCAGAACAGGGCAGGGAAGGGGGAGTGACCTGGAAATGGAAAAGAGTAAGGGAGCAAATGCCAAAGCTTCAAGTCTTTCATTTCCAAGATTCAATGGGTTACACCTGTGATACGGCCAAGATGAGAGATTTATTTGAATAAAAGTTTATCACAGGATAAAATGGGAGAGAAACGTTTCTTGTATGGAAGTGCACCTCAGTGGTGCGGTTTTAACTTTACACCACAGTGAGACTGCGCTCAGGAAGGGCCTCCCAAAAGCACAAGTTCCTCCTCTGTGCTCCAGAGCTGCTCTCCCTATTCCCCAGCTTCCCAAAGAAACACGCTGCACTTGGGGCCACTACACACCACCACAACTCCTCACTATGCTTTCTGTTCAACAAATATGGCTAAAATATCTACTCTGAAGCCTTGGCTGATTCTGTGCCCTCAGAACCCCAGGGTTCTGTGTTCCAGCACCTGGCTGAGCCAAGTGCTCACGTGTTTATACTGCACAAAAAGCCAAATGGATACACCCAGGAATGCTGCACAGCACCAGGATGGGGGCACAGCACAGGCCTTCCACAGCCCAAGTGTCACCTCTGGCATCGCTGCTGTCCCTCCACTACTCCTTTTGGTCCCAGTTACTGACACACTCAATAACACACACACACACCCCCACCCTAAGCACTGGTTTGTCCTTCCACACCATGGTTATGTGGTGCCTCTCTGGCTCTTGCCGTGCCCGTGCACGTTCAGAGCTTCCTCTGGAGCGTTTGTGCTCTCCCCTCTCCCCAGCTGTGACCCAACTACTTAGCCTGGCACTTGGCCCACGGACAGGAAAATGAGAACTCGGAACCTGTCAAAACTTTCTTTGCTGTTTCTGATGACCTAGAGCACCCAAAGAGATCTGTGGAGAGCAAGAGGCACAGCCAGGGCTGCTGGCTGCTTTCTGTGCTAAGGTGTCATTGCCCAAGAGGAACACCATGAACGTGTTTGGGCTGGGCGCTCCCACACTCCGTCAGGGCCCGGGGCTTGGCTCAAGGTTTGGGAGGTTTTGCTGTCAAGCCTGTGGCTGTAAAACAAACCAGTGTGTTCCTGGAGCCATATCCAGCATCAGGGCATGGAATCACGGGAAAACTGTGGAGCACTCTGCTCCTACCGAAATGGACACGTTTAAAAACTGCATTTACAAGCTTCTCTCAAAGCTCAGGGTCAATACTTAGAATCAATGGCCATGATGAAGATCTTGTCAGTAAATAGGGATCCTGAAGTATTTACAAGCATTTCTGTGACGTTTCCATCCCTAAACATCTTTGCTGTCAATATTTTCTTTTTTATGAAAATTTTTATTCCCTACTACAAATTCTCTTATGGCATGTTTCCATACTGAGGAATAAGAAGATATATTAAAATAAGGATGCAGCTGAAAGCCACTGCCTTAAAATGGTACTTTTATTCTACTGGTAAATGCACTAACACTGAGGTGTTTCAAACCTGGAACTGCCTCAACTGACAATCAGGAAAAAGAAGGGTCATCTCAGAAGAAATTTTAGTTTTGTAAGAAACTACACAGAGCCAACTACAATGTTCAATGTGTCAGTTGCCTCTAAATAACTGACAGTACACTTAAATTTAAAACATTCAATTAGTAAGAAACCACTTGTTTTTACTAGTGATGAAACAGGTCACCCCTAAGCACAGGGGTTTATTCTCAGTGCTCCACATACCTTTTTTTGAGCAGCTTCCTTCTTCTTCTTGTCTTCTTTTCTCTTTTTCCTTTCTTCCATCAACTGTTCTTCCTCTTCTTGCACTAAATCCCTGAACCACACAGTTTGTAATTAACTCTCCCAAAATACAATCTGTACACACTTAGATTCATTTTAGAACAATTATTTCACAGTGACACAAAAGGAACTGGGGAATTTTGCTTCTAATTGGATCCTATTTCTACAGGGACTGTCACTGTCAGTGCAAGCCACCAGTGACAGGACTTCAAGCGCAGATGTGGTGTCAAGCTACACGTAAGGAGTTCTTTCTTCCAAAGCTTACAATGAAGACTTAGACTTGAATTTGGTTCAAAAGCCAGCAAATTCAGATGTTATTTAATCTCTCCCTGAACTGGTGTGACTGAGCTCTGGCACATCCCAGCCTGAAGCGTTCCTGCACGCGGCCTAAGCCACACACCCCCCATGCATCTGCACCAGCTCCCTCATCCCAAACCACCTCTGCCAGGGCCCAGCCAAGTGTGGGCACGGGCAGACCACAGCTGGCAGCAGCAGGGCCATTTCAGAGCTCCCTGAGAAACGAAACCGTAACTTGTCAAAAGTGAAACCAAAACTTCGTACATTAATTAATGTCACTTGATACACAGTACTTGGTGCTCAAACCAAGGCTGAGCAGGAACACCACTGTCCAGTTCACTCTGTTTAACAACAGATTTCAGAAGTCTTTTGGAGACGAAGAACTAAAAATGCCAATAAGGAGCAGTGACTACACGGTTTGCTTCTGCCTGGAAACACTAAGCTGGCTCCTTTTTAACCCCAAACTACCCATAAACCTCCAGTTTTAAATAAGATAGTTTGAGATCTGTCAGAAGCAATGCAAACTGAATGTATTAAACCACAAGAGAGTCCGCAGGTACTAAACCTTTCATTACTTTTTTAGATATATAAACAACCAGTTCATTCTACTTCTAACTCAGCTCAAGTCCCTTTCAAAGCGAGTGCAGGCATCAGCTTTGGTTTTGAGTTTTCTTTTAAAATTTTTTTCAATCCACATGTGAGCTCCAGCTCCCAGTTGCCCAGTTCCAGTATCGCACATTCATATAAGTTCCTCACTTTTTAATTAGACAAACAGGAGCACTCTGAGCACTGCCTTTTGTGCAGGTGTAAGTGATGCTGGTCTTTCTGGTACCCAGCAGCAGCTTATCCTCAGCCTTCTGCATAATCCCACCACTCCTTTGGGAGAGGTGAGTTCCACATTGCTACTGCCCATTTCAGTTCTACCTTTAAACTCTAAAACTGTTCTTTTGCCCTGTTCTGAGGTTCTCCAGTGAGAAGGTGGTGAAGGTGGTTCTCCTCCTGGTAAGCACAATGCCCAATAACAATACACTGAAATTCCAATGGCTGTATGTACCTGCGGGGCAACCACCAACAGCAATCCCTGTTCCTACCCTGCAGAGATACTGGTTCTCACTGCAAACGCCACTGCATCCTCTAGCCCTTTCCCCAGTGCCCCCTTTGGATGGAATAACACAGCTTTATTGTACATCCAGGGTTCCTTTTCTCCTCTGCCACTCTCATCATCACCTCCTGCTGCAGGTGTGAACAGCAGCAGAGCTGCTCTGACAGTGAGCGCTGAAACCATCCCTGTGTTCTTGCCACCCCACCCCACCTGCAGTCACTGCTACAGACACACCCCTACTCTGAGAAGCTTCCACTGACCAAATTCTGGCTTTTAAGATTTTCTGATAACAGAAAGCAAGCACTAGTTACTTCTTTTAAGAAAGAATGGCTTCTGACGTGCTAAGGTATGCAAAATAATTACCCAAAAGTGTTATTTCTGAGACCCCTCTGTGCACTGCCAGAGGAATCACAACCCATCAAACACAATGTGGCTATTTTGCATTTTATCACAGCTTCATCAGCTGGCTGCGAGATTCACTGAGGACGGGCCAATGCAAAAGCAATCTTGCATTTACAATTAGGTCTCAAAAATGATTTCATGGACAACAAAGAGGTCAGACATCTAACTACAGAAACAATTCCAGCTGGCCAATTTCATTTAGAGCAATCCCTCGCTCCTGTGCAAATCTGAGGTAATGATTAACTTGCGGTGACATCCATGCACTACGAAGGTGACACTTCAGTCAGTTTTGCCCCTCACTGTCACACCCTGAGCATTTGTAACCACAGGGATGTTGGTGATACTGACCCTCAGTTTGGGCTAATTTGGGACCGTCCCAATTTTAACAGGCAATTTGAACTGGAGAACACCACCAGGTCTGGAATCAGTACAGAGGAAACAGCTTCTATAGATCCCAGCTCCTTCTTGACACGATACCCAGTTCAGGCACAGCTCCCTCCATTCAGAGCAGAACCACTGCTTTGCTCCTGGTGAATTCAGTACTGGGCTGGGCCTCACCTCTGCCTGCCTGCTGGGGCTACAGCTGAGCTACAGGATCTATAATAACCTGAGCAGAGTTCTAGGAGTTAAGACAGCCACCAGCACTTGTTTTGTATAACAAATTTCAGTCTGTCACATACCAAAACTGCATTAACTGAAAAATCATTCTGCTTTTAGAAGAAAGCTGTAGCACATTCAAGAGCAAGCAGAATGCAAAGCAGTATTTTCACAGGAAAAAAAAACCTCATCAATTCTGCTACAGTTAAATCAACACAATTACATTTCATTTTGGGAATACAGATGCTAACAACTAACACACCAATATCTCTGGAATATTCTACCACAGCAACATTGTGGGTTTTTTTTCACACAGGAACAACAGAATTCCTAAATTCTGACACTGTGTTCATTCAATTTTTATCTTTTTAAGACAAACAGATTTTAGATTACAAAGCTAGCTTAGGAGACATAACCCCCCCTACGATTAGGATCAGGACTCTAGGTATTCCCTAGATAAAAATCATCCACCTGTAGTTCATTGTAAGTTTTGAAGAGTATTAATTACCACTATAACATCAAATCTCGGTGACTAGAGAGCAAAACTAACCCAACTGGTACAAAGCAAAGCCCTTCCTGTCCCTGCCCTTCCCTGAAAACGTAACCCTTCAAGTAAGACAGACCTATACACCATCCTCATACACAAACTTACACCTGAGACAAAAATTCACATCTGCCTGTGAAGTCATCAGTCTCACGCAGAACACCCAAATTCCATTTCTGACAGCTGACAGCATGAGTCTCCTTCATTCTTCCCAACACACAAATCCATGGCACTCTCACCAGACAGCAAATGATGGGATTGATGCCTCTGATTCCAACCTCCATTAGAGCACATAACAAACAAGCTCCATTTCTAATGCTGCTCCTTGAGGAACACAAGTGGAACGTAGCATTTCCCGTTTATCACCTTGGACTAACAGCTCCCTGTTCCTGTGGGCAAACCAGCAGCAGCTCCATGGTCCTGTACAGCATGGAACAGGAACCATCGCAAGAATCCCGTCTCGTGCTAACAACACAAAGCCAGAAAATTAACAAGTTCCTTTGCTGGGCTTTTTCTTACACCTGGGAAACTTAATTCATTGACCTCGTGTGGCCAAAGTGTTTGCAGCAGCACACTGGTCCATCAGCTGGCCAAGGAAAAGCACGGACCGAGCACTCCGATTGATAACGTGAATTTATAAACAGGTCTCTATGATTTCCCCTATCAGACATCCAACTTCCACCAAAACACATGCACAGGCAATGTCCTTCTCCTCCTGTGTAATGGGATTAGCTTGCTCAAGGTTAAATGGCCTTAGCAGAAATGCAAACCATATTTTTCAATTTAGATCAAGTGAAAATAAAACATCCCAGCCATAGGAAATCCACATCGGAGACAGAACAAAGGCCTCTGGTTTCAACAGCTTAACTTGAAAGGTGCTTTATTTTCAAGTGAGGCAAAATGAAAATGGATCTTGATCTCAGGAGAGACTGCACATTTGATGGCTCTGAAGATGGGCAAGGAGAAGCTGCTGTTATCTGCATAAATTTAAGCAGACCGAGGGTCAGATAAATATTTACCCGTTATTTATTTAACAGTAAATTTTTGTTCCAATTGTGTACCCCAGCACAATTCTTCGTTGTATAAGGGGGGAAAAAAACCAACAAACTACTAAAATGCTTTCCTCAATTAAGCTATTAAAAAAAACCCCAAACAAACAAAACCAACTTTTTAGTTTTCTAAGACAGGTTATCAAGACAGTACAAGGCATTTTATTTTTGTATGGCCTGATTTGTTATGTGGCTTCTGAAGTGGAAAAAGCTGTCATGCTCAAACTGCAAACATTTCAGGTAATATTTATATCAAAACATGCTTCACTTATTACTTTAATTCTAGAAAAAAGAATTCTATTAATCTTTAATACCTAAAGCTCCAGCTTGGCATTGTAAAAATACCTGGGCTGAAATAGACATATTTAACCTTTATTCTTATGTTGCAGAAGAGCAAAATCAAGTTCACCCATATTTCCCCTGGCAGACAGGCCGAGGATGCAGTAATTAATGTTTGTGCAGCTTTGCTATCTTTGCTGTTACAATATATCAAAGGGCAACGTGTTTTGCCACAATAAAATCAAAATTCTATCACCACACTCAGGAAATGATGGTTACAAGAATTGTGAGTCCCCATTCCTGGAGGGATTAGCAGAGGTATGGATGTGGCACTCGGGGACATGGTGAGCGGTGGCCTGGGCAGTGCTGGGGTCGCTTGGCTTGAGGACCCTGCAGGACCTAAAGGCCCCAGAGCCACACGAGGAGCAGGGACACCCCAGGGCAGCTCCACTCGCTGGGCTTCCAACCCAGGGCCAGAGCCAGCTCTCCCCACGCTGCAGGAGCAGCAGCCCCACCCTGCCCAGGGCTTTGCCAGCCCTGCAGCACCTCCAGCCCTGCTCCCGAGCCCACGGACTCACACTGCCCCAGCAGGCACAGCTCCCGTCCCAACAAACTCCTGGGAGCCTTGAGGCTGCAAAGGGATTCTCCCAAAGGTATCACGGCCTGCTGGGTGTCCTCTGAAGCACCTCACACACAGCACCGGGGGCTGGTGCCATCACGACGGCCCTCCAGGCTGGAGACATGGTCCCAGCAGCGTTGGGCAGGGGGGCACCTGAGGCAACCTCTGCCATGGACAAGGGAGCCCAGTTAAACCAGGAGCCAGCCTCCAGTGGCACTGGGTTGCCAGCTGAAGGCAAAAAATAACAATGGATTTTTACCTTTTGCCCATATACTACTGGAGCAGACATACAAGTAAGAATTAGAAGTGATTATACACAGCAGCTTCTGAAACGAATGTAAAATTTCCAGCGATGGACATAATAAAAAATTTTTTTTTGAAAATAATAAATAAATAAATCCTTTCCACCATTTGCTCTTCTTCTAGTTATAAATTAACTTGCAGTGCTACAGGTGGAATGCTGCCAGGTAGCTACAGGTAAGTATCAGGGATTGAAAGATCTTTAACAATTCTGCAAAGACAGCACCACATGTTCAACCTACAGCTGATCGTCTACACAGACTATCAAATGTTGCTGTGACTGATAAATCTTCTGTATTTTGACCTACAAGCTCCCTCATCTTTCAGTTTTTTGAAATGACACGAATACATAAAATTGCCAATAAAAGTGGTTTTTCAGGTTCTGTAAAAACCAACAGCTAGCCTTCCCACTCACCAGCATTCTACAACCATCAATTATAAAATGTATATTTTGATTAAAATGGGATCCTACAATTCCTTTATCGATGCCATCCACAAAACAGCTCACTACACCGAAGGAGCACTTGGAGTTTATGGAACAGACACCAGTACTTTGAAGTCAACAAAAAAATCCCAACAAACCCCGCCAGTGCCTCGGATGGAAATGCTCTGGCACCTGAACCCACCCAGCGCGTTCCTCGGAGCACAGAGAGCCTCAGGCAGTGAGAACAAAATAAACCCACTCATTTCCAGACGTGTGTGTGTGTGTGTGTGTGTGTGTGTGTTCTTTCCAGCTATTAACAGAGAAGAGAGGTGCTGCCAAGCTAAAAACTGGAAAAAATACTTCAATGAATAATTAATTAGTAAATGTGTATCAGCTACTTTCTTTTTTGCTTTTAAATACCTCAGTCTTTAAATTATCACCCGAAAAGTGAAGCGATAGAATTCTACCTACCCTGTCTGCCACTACCAGTTACCTGGAACCCACTCAGCTTTCCCATTTTCCTAACACAGAAGCTGGCTCATCAGAACGGCGTTCCCAAATACAAGGACTACAAATGGACCATAATTCTGGAATATTTGTGTTGGTTTTGCCCTCAAGTTTCATCCAAGATGTTCGCTGCCACATAAACAGACAAAAGACAGATCTCTTTCCCAAGAAGTTTATCATCCAACTACACAAGACTCCAGCAGCAGCCATAAACAATCCCTATCTTCCTGTAACAAATGAGGAACCGAAGAAGGGAGATTAAACTGCTCCTCCATAATCAACTGCTCAAGTCCAGCATCGACTCTACCCCGCTCCAGGCTGCTGCAGTGTCGCTGCTGCAGAGGCAGCACTGCTCTGCACAAGGGCTGCTGCAAGACTGAAACAGCAAAGGTACCTTATGGGGACCACCTGGCAATCAAGTACAACCTCAAAAGGTGTCTGTGGAGGAGAAAGGGATGTGTAATTTTACCCAAGTACCTGTAAGGGTCTTGAAAGCATGACTAGAATGTTTTCTCTGCAATAAACTCTTCCCATTTCACAGCAGACATCTCTCCATAAGAAGTTTATCAGGAAAAGACCCACCCCCAGAAACCCGACAGAAAATCAAGTGCTTACACATCAACAGAAACAACTACATTTCTCCCTGGTTTTATATGTCTCTATTACTGGGCCAGCTCTATGTTTTCCCTGCAGCAGATAAGAAAAATATCACAGAAATATGGTGGTTATTATAACATGAAAGCGTAAAAATCAATTGTACAGTACTAGCTTTGCAGAATACATGGATGAAATCTAGAGGCGAGACGTTTGCTCTCCCAAAACATGGCCAGTCTGCAACCACGGTGGGCAGAATCAGAGGTGAATGGAAGCAATGGACACTCTTCCCTATGGTTTGCATGCTTGTGAAGCAACAGTCAAACCCCTGGGTTTGGGAGAATAATTGTCAACATATTTCAGATATTTACCTTCTCTCAGTTCCACATAAATGAGGCAGGAAAGCCCTGTTTACCAAACAGAATTGAAAAGTTATTGCTTAAATCAGAAGAACTAAATGGCGATTTTTAGCAGCCCTGATTTTAACCAAATTTAACTGTTAGATTTCCCCAGTTAACACCAGACAGCTCTTGTGGTGGCTGATCAGGTGACATTTAACACGATGCCACAATGGAGCGTGCAGTGGATTTATTTCAATCACTGTCGCAAGTCATGCACTAAGCTTATTTTTGAGACCAGGAATATTTGCACATCACCAGGCATGTATGAATTTTAGAGAGAACACAGACCGAATGAGGATTCTTTTCCAAAAGGCCAGACAAGCCAAATGCTAATCCTGAGTGTAAAACAGGAATCACTCCAACTGGATAAGCAAGCTGCACTAAAAGCTGTAATACTTATCCTATCACAAACCCACAGTCTAGGCCCATATTCCCAGTAAGATTAAAAAGTGTATTTGCTACCCATTAATTTATAAGCATAAACTCCAGAAGTGACTTCAGAACACACACAAAGCAAAGTCAACATCCCGTGGAGTTCACAGTCTATATCCACACGTGTAATTTGAGATTAACATAAACTCTAGCACAGGTCTATGTACCTTCACAGGAAAGGATATTTGCTCTTTTACAGTCCGGCTAGGTCACTGCAAATTTAATAAGACTGTAAATAATGACACTGGAGGAAGAACGAGGGCTATCTGCTGAGTTCTGCCCCAGTAAAACAATTAATCAGGTCTATCCAGTGCAGGCATGCCACAGTTTATCAGCTGTGTGCTCACACAACGAGAGCTCCCTGGCTAAACATAAACCAGCTGGGGCATTAATGTGAACTTCAAACCAGTTCTGAATCTTTTAAATGAATAAAACATACTCCTCTATGTCAGAGAGACATGGGGACCCATTCCATAGCAGAATTTACTCTCCAAGCACTGAATTTTGGAAGTTATGTCGTTTTCTTTCACTTCTTCTCACTCTCGGCACTGCCTGCCAGCATGTCAAGATCTCTGCTAAGGTCATAAAAATGCGAAGATCTCCTGACTTACTAAGACTGGCACCAAGTACTGCTCTGAACTTAGCACTCTGTCACTCTAAATAACACAGTTCTGAAATCACTTCTGGCACTGCGAACGCAGCGAGTCCCCGAACGCTGACGGGTTAACAGCAACGTGCCAAAGGGATCTTAAAGGGTCCTGTGTATCCCAATTATTCCCCGTATTTCAACAACAACACGGGAAAAATCATTCATGCTTAAGTGCACTACCAAAAGAAAAAAGGAAGACACGTACTGAGAGTAGGGGAAAGCAAAGCAGTTTTCACAGTACAATCATAGCTCAGCCTGGAAGTTGGGAGACTGCTCAGGTACAGGAAAGAAGGCATAAAGCAGGGTACCAAACCTGAGATTCTATCAGCTATACTCAGGGTCTGGGCACATTTCAAATGGTCCCAGTGGAAATCCCTTTAACAGATCACTAGCAAAAGGCCTTTAAAGCTCTAACTGAAAAAGAACCCAAAAAGGAAGTAGGACAAAAGTTGAAAACAAAGAATGTAACCAATAGAGTTGATCCTTGCAAGAAAGTCACCTGACTAAAAACAAACGGTGCAGAAGAAACAACTACTTAAATATAAAAGTGATACGTGCTACTGGCACAGAATTCTTAGTTCAACATGACTCTGAACTCCCGAGTTAAGGAGTTAACTCCCGAGCCCGTTCTATTAAGCCCTCCTTCTAAAAACTACACGTAAACAGGAAATTCACCAGCTAACTCTTCATGGCAAAAGAGGCAAAGAGCCAGTAGTTTAATGGCAACATGCAGTTTATTCGAGGTCTTGCCACAACTGTCTTGCCTCTCAACAATACTTGGCTGAAGTGTACAAAAAACCCCCAAACCCTTCATTCATTTTTCAGTTATTGTTAGGTACTACAACTTAGTGCAGAAAAGTTATTTTTCTCTTTAAAAACCTCCCCTCTTAGAGAAACTCTATTAAACACCTGAAGTCGTTACACAAAAAAAAAGAACAGCTAAAAAGGTGTTTAGTCTACAGAATTAACTAAACTTGCAGACATTTCTCCACGCAATTGAGAACGTTTTCAAATTCAGAGGTTTTTTAATCCTTACAATTAACAAGAGATTAAAGCTCCCGATAAAGCCCACAACTATTCCTAGCCCTAGGCCACCTTTCCATCTAAACTGTGGGAGGGAATTTAAATGAGTCTCTTACCTGCTTAGTTTTCTTTCGACTTCTTTGGTAGCTTTAGCTTCCAATTCTCTGGAACAGAAAGTGGTATTGGTTTCCATGTCAACAGCAATGCAGCACGAAAATAAAACTGGTGCGGGTCAGGATGCACAGGGAGCTCCAGGTGGGGCTGGTCAGGAGCGAATGGGGAGAGCACGGACCGCCCCGGGACCCGTCGGCGTGTGTCCCCGGGGACCCGGCGGCTTGTGTCCCCAGAGACGGCGAGGGGAGCGGCCGAGACCTGCATCTGCCACCCCCGTGAGCCCCAACACCACCTCTGTGTACCCCAGCACCATTCCTGTGCCCTCCCTGCACCCCAACACCTGCCACCCCTGCGTGCCC
>VZTA01018760.1:0-100178 GCA_013398855.1 Mohoua ochrocephala | reverse complement strand
CATTTTAACAGAGCATCAGAAGCAGGAGTCCTGCTTGGAGTGCCTTATTTCCATCTTCTCGCAGCTCCTGGATTTAAAGGGGCAAGGGAACATTTAAAGTATCCCCTTATCCCATCACTTACATTTTCTGATTGTTATTTGCTAGCTCAGGTTGAGAGGCTTCCATTTATTCAGTCCTTCTCCCTGGACTTCATTAAGCTGTGGAAGTTATAAATAACCAGACTGCAGGATCAGTCTCATTAAAAATTAAAGTCCATTATAAAAAATCTGGACTATTCATATTATTGCATGAAAATCCACTAAATGTTTTTCTTTTTTAATGAGAAAATATGTAGATTAAGCCACTTGAGTCTTCTTTTTCTCCAGCTTTGATTTTAATTTTCAAAACGAAAAAAAAAAAGTTTTAAAGCCAGGAAACTTCACTACTGCCACCAAAAATGCTTTTTATTCTCTTATAAAAAGAGATGGCTTCGGAATTATTTCCCCCCTAATCTCTTCATCACAGAAATAATGATCTTTTCTTGGATTTAAACATTACTTTGTAGCATTTTCAACCTACACAGTTCTCAGTTGTGCTACTGCATGAAGTCTCATAACAAGAGAAAAAATAGCTTGCTACAGTGAAACAAATTAATCTACTTCTCCTACCCTATTTGAGTACCTTAACAAAAACTGTACTGACAGAACAAGTTTAGAAAAAACATAAGATTTCATTTCCCATAACGATCTTAGGGGACTAAGTACCATAATCTGGGATTTATGTTTTGAAGCAACTCTTTTGAATCTCCATTCATGTGACAAATTATTGTCAATATAAAAAAAAAAAAACAACAAAAACCCCCACAAAATCAACCAAAAAACCCCGTCCCCTAAAAATAATCAGTATTAATAATGTTAACATTTTTTCCTAATTTTCCCTCTGAATTTTTTAATCTGTGTTGAGGCTATAAGTGCATAATATTTCTAGATATTTTTCCTGCAACCAGAACAGTAGACAACTGTTTCCTATTTTGCATATTTAAAAAAAAAAAATCAGAAGTTCTCACAAATACATTTCAGCTGTTGAGGTCTTTCAGGGCAGAAGGATGCTCACAAGGCTCATCATAAATTCATGGGTTGAAAACATGATGCCAAGAGACAGCATGCTGCTTGACAGACACCACTTCCCAGGAAAATGGGGAACCATATCTGACACCACTGGAGATGCTTCCCAGACATCCCTTAGGGTAGAAAACTGTCTCTTAGGGGGTGGTGCAAATATAGGAATCTGGACACTACATTTTTCTTGTTAAGCAATTTTTCACCCTCTAGGTCAGAGCCAATGCAGAAGGAGCAGCGGTTACACAGCCAGAGAACAGCAGGACCACATTTTGCCAGAAGCAAAAAACAATTCAGCAAGGAAGAAAATGATCCCCTCTCTTCCATCTTCCCCCGGGCTTCCTCACAACTTCTCCACTTAGTGAAACCGGGCTCCCAGGGACAGAAATACCGATATAATCCCTCAGTCCCTTAAACGTAAAGACCATCTTCCCAAGTGTCAGGGGGAGAAAGAGCATTCCAGTCCAGCCATTTCAAGAGTTGGTGATAATTCTTGTTCCCAGGCCATTTGTAATGATGCCTCATTTTCTCCCAATGCCACATAACTTCTCTATTATCTACCGGCATTACGGCTGTTGATTTCTTGTTTTCTCTGGTGGGACTGTGCAGGGACTTTTTAAATCCAGCGCCTGACAAGAGTTTCAGGGGAGACTGCCATAAAAAAGGCCATAGATTATTCTTAAATTGCATCTTCTAAGTCCTACCCAGTGGTTTTAAAATTGCCATCAGTAAAGTATTAATGGTAATAGTAATAGAAGTGATATCTAGAATTGGCCCTCTTGGACAAGCTATATGTAACATATTCCCTATAATAAGGAGCTCTGCTTTGAGCCAAGGCATCAACCTTAATAAGCTATGCTACTCCTCCTGGTGCTGCTAAGAGGTTGTTCGGACAGTTCATTAAACACCATTTTTTCTGTGGTTGGAAATCTAGCAGCACTAAGTATATTTGCTGTGAAAATGGCAGGCTCAGCAGCACATCTGGGGAAAGATTGCTGGAGAAAGGATTTCATTTCATTAGAATTTGTGGGGGTTTTTTGTTTTATCAGATTATCATTTTTAATAGTGCATCTAGTTGGATAAGGCAGTCCCCTCCTGTCAGAGCAGCCCACAAAACTGCTTATCACACAGCGCTGCTGAAATGCAGTTGCTTCCACAGCAGCAACCAGTTGGGAGGGAAAGCACAGAGCAGTTTGGCTGAAGAGAGAAAGAGGAAGCTACAGGCAATGAAACAGAATCTACCATTCTTTGCCACGTGGGTTCTAATAGTGTGATTATTTCTCTGCCCATGCTGTGTAGATGGCTTTCAGGTCTTTTCAGAACGAACAGCCTCAACCTGTACTGTAGGAGCCTGACAGCAGGCAGCTGGAACAGGGCGATGATACCTGTGCTAGATGGGACTGAAGCAGATGCCCTGCAGAGAACATTTTAGTCTGCCTGAAAACGGCCCATGAACGATCTGTGAACTGCACGTGGCCGGGTTGAAATTCCAGAAGAGTGAATATGCCCCTGGACAGACACACTGGGCAGAAGACAGGTAAGGAAGAGCGTAGATGACAGGTACAGAAAGAAAGGAGGACACCAGGCTGCTCTGATCAGGGCTTACACATGTCACCCCCCAACAGTGATTCTAAGGAGAAAACACAGACCACTGTGTCATCCTCTCCAAATAACATTAACCCTTCAGAAGGAAAGAAAGAGGGAGCTAGATGATTCAGTAACTCTCACAATGCGTTTCAGGCTCTAAAGAGAAGCAGATGCTATTTCCTCTCTCTCCTTGCTCATCTCCTTCCCTTTCAAAAACAAGGAGCCCTGCGAAATCATTCTCTCCACGCAGAACAAATAGTTCATTAGTGTTTGCCTTTATGAGAGTGGGCGAATAGATTTTGTACCTTGTCTGATCAACGTTCGTGCCAATTTTTCAAGGCTGCCTTGCTGAAGCAGATGCAATAACATTTTATTATACAACACAGAATCCAAAGGGATACTCAGCATACACTGAATTAGCATAGGCACAAAAATTCCCTGGCTGGTTGCGCTGAAAGCTGCACTGTCTCTGCCACAGCCCTCGCAATCTCCCTAGTCAAGGAATGAATAAGGGCTGAGAGACGAGGGAGAGTGTAAGCAAAGATGTAAATATATTATGTCCAGCTCGGAACCTGACAACTTCAGTTTCCTTTGATTTAGCTTCCCCACCCGCAAAGAGAGAATGGAAACATCAGCAACAGCTCCTGGACTTCCCGGGTAGTTTGCAAGCAGGTACAGCTCCTCAGAGGGGAATGCTAGGGAAACGGATGGGACTGCCTCTGTGCGAGCTTTAAATAATCGACATATTGTGACTGTACAGACAGACTCTAAAATGGCTCCAGTGGGAAATGGATGGCACGACTAAAGAAGAGAAAAGAAACAGAGATGTGAAAAGGAGCAGATGAGAGGGAGGTGAAGTAATGGGAAAACGAAAGCAAAAGTTTTGCAACATTGGCTGCACCAGCTCTTTGGCAGGGGTTCTGTGAACCCCGATGCGCTGCTCAGCCTGGCCATTTCCAAAGATGGATTAGCAAATTAATGTAAGCAGAGCATAAAGTTGCTGACTGTGGTGGTGTTGAGTCACCTTGGGCCTCATCAGCATTGCTAAACATTGCCCGTAACCTTTCCATTATCACTGAGGGTCTGCACAGCACCAGGACCCAACTGCTCCAATAATTTCAATTACTTTCCCTGACAAATTTTATGTTTCATGTATTTTACTGGCCTGATAATTATGATTTCTCTCATTTCTCGCTATCGAGCTTAATGGGTTCCAGCACGAGTGTACGGTTTCAGAAATGAAGTTCCACTTGAATTCACAAGTTATTATCTACTTTCGCTAATGGAATTGGAAAAAAGAGAAAGAGTGGGAAAGAGATAAAGGATGAGTAGAGAAGGGAAAGCACAGAGGAAGAGACAGATGCATGCACCAAAAAAAAAAAAAAAAACCCTAAAGAAAAACATATTGACAAAGGGAAAAACAAGAGAGAAAGAATAGAGACTAAGTTAAGACAAAGATGAAGCACAAGGAGGACAAAACCCAAAAAGAATGCATGGGAGAATGAGATAAAGACTGAGACAGAGGGAGACAGACACAGAAAAATGGGTACACAAACAAATGAGAAAGAGCTGTGTAAGGATCAGCACAAATGAGAGTGGAAAAACCAGCAACATTAAGAGCCTTAAAAATGCTTTCTCGCATCATGACTAGAGACTTGATAGGTTATCTCGAACCCTGGGCAGGCAGCAGAGATCTCAGCTCTGCACCTTCTCCTACTGACCTCAGAGAAAATGATTAATATCCCCAAAATAATCTACCTGGCAGAGGTAAACGTCCCAATTGGAGTTAGCTGGAAATTAATATCTGAAAAAGTGTTAAAGAGCCTGGAGAAAAAAAAAAAAAAAAGTGTAAAGTATGCTCCTTTTTCCATCGTGGACCAGTCCTTCAAGAAAATTTAATCAAATTTTTTGTCTCTGCTGACCAAAGTTGTCACTGCTTTTCCTTTTGATCATCCTTGAAGCATCACAAGAGGTATAACAGAGTGTGCTGGAGCTATCGTTATTTGCACATAATCATCATCAGAGATGTTTAAAAAAAGGAATGGAAAAGCTAAAGTAGCAATTAAATACCAATCCCAGGCATGGCCTTTCAGCAGTAACTGGTGTCTTTTTTTCCATTTATGCCTTTGAAAACATCTACCTATATTCAAATTCACACATTCCCTCCTTCCCTACCAGTACACAGACACTCGGCATGAAAATATTGCCCTAATGTCAGCAAAGAGAGAATTTACAGCAGCGATGTTAGACAGGTGAAAGCAGAATTTTTCTTCCCAACTTTTCTGTTGCCTAAAGTGGCGAGTATACCTATCAGGAAAACTTTAGAAGCTGAAAACCAAAGAAAGATTTTCTGTAAGCTGGAGGAAGTTGCTAAAAGAAAACAAACATCCCTTAATATTGCTATTTTGACAGCAAAACATCTTAAAAAATTAATGACCCACTTTACCAGAGACGTTTATGGAGACAGCGTTCAACTCTCCTGCCCGAGCCGTGTCCCACAGGGACACAAATAACCTGGTTTGGGATGCAGTGCCCATTCAGGATGCAGATCACCTGCGACAGGGTTAATGTCGTTGGAGCACCGAGAGGAAGAGCACACATCCAGAATGCCATCATCTACTGTCATTGTCATGGTTCACCGGTGGAAAGGTGCTGCTCCGAAAATCACTTACGAGCAAGCCTTGAATGTCATGAGCTTATATGTGGCCTTGAGTAGGACAGAAAAGTGAATACAACGAGCAGAGCTATAACAGGTCATAGATATCTTAGTCTAAAGATTTCTTTTTTCCAGATCTTCAGGCAGGTATGCGAGTTAACAATCAAAAGCAGAAAATCGATACGCAAAATTTCTTCCTAAGCAAACATTCTAAAAATCCACTTCAGGTCAGTCTTCATTTTCCTTCCAAGATTAACTCATTCAATAAAGTTCTCAAGATAAAAAGTCATTCTAAACGAGAACAATCATTAAAACTGTACTCAAAGATATCTAAAGCGAATTCCCAATTATCCTTCTAAATCAATTTTACAGAAAAATATAATTTTTTAATGGAAGAAATTTTAAAGGAAGTTTTTATGACCATTCTGAATGTTGCTATGAATTAATTATTTATGTTCTGTTGACAATACTTGAGCTGTTTTCAGTAAACCTGTAGATTTTCGTCCATTTGTGATGGCACTTGGTCAGGCACCGGAAAAAAAATACTTCCCTCCTAAAAGCCTCTAAAATGAGCAAACTTGAAATTTAAATCCAGGGCTAGCACTGTTAACAAGGAAATGAAAATAAAATAATAAAGGATAAGGTCTCTGCTGTTTGCAGCATTTTTTTCATTATTTCTGATATTAATCCCTTGAAGGGCTCAAACAAGGTTTGAATCAGAGCTGAATATCTAAAAAGCAAAAACTACACCTGCGTCTAAAGCGAAGCTGCGGCCATTTCACATGGATGAAATGCCAAGGAAGGGTTATTTCCCTGGAACCTCCTTGGCTGGGACCAGTGACATGCCAAGTGATGGGTACCTCAGGGGGAAATCGTGTCCCTTGATGTACCACCAGAACAGATCACACAGGTGATATCTCCACTTTCACACCTCTCTCTGAATGTAGTATCATCCTTCCTGCTCAAACACCAACACAACTAGGCCTCCCTAGAAATTTAGGGAATACCACCTAAATTCTAGTTTTTAACTTTTCAATGGACCATCTTCTTATACAGAGCATTTTAGGCCAATCCACAATCCTACATTTTCCAGCAGCAAAAAAGAGTCAGTGATGTAAATTGTTTCTCATTATTGTTCATTTGCACTTTGAAGCCCTGTAGAAAGGAATGGTCCTACCCAAACTGATAATCTCTCAGGGTTTTTCTCTCACATTCTACACACTGATGTTGAATGGAGGCTAGAACAGTCAAGAGAGGGTTCTTCACCCTTCCTTTTCTTTGTCCTGATCTGTGTCCTGTCCTTCTCTGAGAATTTAGGAATGAGTAACAATCAGTAGGGAGGGATTCTGGATAGATAAGACTTCAAATGTGGAAGAAGATGTAGAGGTTACACAAGAGTTTATGATGCTGGAGACATGATGAGGTCACCATATGTACAAGGAATCACACAGAATTTCTCATTCCACAATGCAAAAATTGAAAATTTGCAACTCTAAGGTTATGTATCAACAGCTCAGCCAGAAGGACTTGGTAAAGAACAAAGGTGTGACAACAGTGTCTTGAAAGCTAAATCCTTCTTGACTAACACCCCTTCCCACTGACAGCTTCTCAGGAGAGGTGATGATTTAGTGAAGGCCAAACCAAATACCTTGGCACAGCCTACACAGTATGCCAGGAACCCAAGACCATCCCCAGTGAACAGAATAATTAGCTCCCAGTTCCTCAACAGCACAGGGGGAACTGAACGTTGCCATCCAGTGGGTGACAACTGAGACCTTACCATTCCTGTACCAGGAAGGGGAAGAGATTCCCATAGGATCAGGCTTGCAACATCTGTGGGGAAAATGAGGAAGGCAGGGGCAACCCTGGCTCCACTCACCAAGGCAATCATTTGTGGTGTGGGGCAATTCCGTTCAGCTCACGCCTTTGACTGGTGTCAATAAACACATTCTGTCTGAGTAAGTACAGAGAGGGCTGGAACCACTTTCTGGGGCTCAAAACAAACTCTACAACTTCTCTGAGACTCACAGAACCACACAATTTGGATTTTCCTGAGCTTGATTAATCATTGTTGTTTATCTTCCTCCACCAGTAGCCAACACAGTTGTTAATTTAGGTTTCTAGCCCAAGAGATTTATGTAAGCAGGTGATTTTCCAAGATCGTCTACAGAGGAGGAGAAAACTTTAAAATATTTACTGGGCTTGTCAGCAGAACCTGAAAAACCAGTGTAAGGGAAACACATTCTTTATTTCTCCCATTCTCGTCTCTATACCAAAATCTGTCTGTGCACTCCTGTGGAAGATACATTTCCAGCACTGTACTAAAGAGTTAGTAAATTTGGATTCTGTTTCTTATTCTATCAGAAGTTTTATGAGTGACTTCAGCATTGCCTCAGTTTCCCTGCCTGCAGAAGAGAATGATCTTTTTAGTAAAGAAAAAAAAAAAGAAAAAAATAATTCATGTTACTGAGCCTTTACCTTTTGCTTCTGCGTACTGCAGAAAAGAATTTCTACCCTTATTGTATGCCTCCTTGTCATGACTTGCCTAAATAATAAAAATATACCTTCCAGCTTCTCTGTTTTCCCACACTCCAGGATCTCACCTTGCTGCAACTGCTTAAGGTTCAAGTGTTCAAAAGAACCTAGCTATCTATTTTCCATCAACTTCAATGAGGACACATTATCTGTCGATTTACTTTAAGGGCTGTGTATCTAACCTCGGGCTCCAGAGTCTAAGCACGATGTCCTTTGGATACATTTGTGAAGGACTCTGTTCTCAGTACTTTAGTTCAGAAAAATCTTATTAACTGAGCTCATATACATTTACAGAAACTTTCTTCATTCCTCCAGCCACTTCTAATGAAGTGGTACTTAAGGAATGTAAAGCAAAACCATAATTTTAGAGGACGGGCAGCAGCTTCATCCCTGTAACCCTTTGCTTGAACTTAACCGGAAAGATGAAGGCACCAGTTAGTGTTGAGCTCCTGGGATAAAGGCCTTCTCAGATGACAGGTAGACATTTTACAATCTTTGGCTTCACAAACATGGTCACAACATCGCTGCCTTTATTACTGTAGTCTCTAGAGACCGGTGTCTAGAAGCAAAAATCACAGCCTTCTGTGTTTTTACAATAATCACTAGCCCAAAAAATCAGGAAGAGAGGGCATGGATCTTTGCCTGTATTTGTGTGTTAATAAGAAAACAGAGCATACATACAAGCAAGGACAGATCCATGCGCCTGGAGACGAGCATACATTTGTATCAGCTAGCCAGGAAAACCTGAAGTGCTTCATAGAGACTTTTTATTTTAAAAATCTGACATTCAGGAGCCAAAAAGAACTATTATCTGAAATCAGAGAGATGTTATCTAAAGCATAAGGATTAACTTTATACCCTCCAGTAGAAGTAATTTAAAGACTTGCACCTATTTCACTTCGTCTTCCATTTTGAGAAGTCTTGGGGATTTTTGATGAAGCTACTTCATTTGCACCATAAAACTGTTGCTCGGAGGGCCAGAAAGAGAAACCTTGTTTGTTGCAGTAATTTTCAGAGTCCTTCAGTACACATTGGCTACCTGGGGGGAAGGCATTTAATTATGGAGTTTGACTCTTCTCAGGATTCTTGCCTGACCTTGTCAAAAAGTAATTGATGATATGTGACCTGCAGATTTAAAAAGGGTTGTGTGACTTCTTCTGTTCCCGCTTCCCCAACTGGTCCTGACAGAGGGAGGTATGTATGAAGGAGTGAGAACATCAGTGCAGGAACAACACACAGCTGTTCCTCCCAACTCTGCAAAAATGTAAAATCAAGCCCTGTTGGAGAAGCTCTTGTACCCTTCTTCTTCTGGCCTCTAAGCATTACTCCAGAATTCCATATTTTCTATAGGAATTCTATAATTTTCTATAGGAAGTTAGAAGGACACAATTTTAGCCAAACAGACACCTAAAGGGAAAAGAGCAAACCATACCCCAGCAAGTTTCAGAAGTTGCAATGTCAAGAGCAGATTATTAATGCCACCATGTGCCTACATCACATGCATGAGACAGGATAAAATATTCTGGCAGGCAGAGCAAGAGGATGAGTATCATCCTTTCCTTCCTTCCCTTCATTCTGATTAGGTGAGGAACAAGTGATCTTCTTCCAATTCATTGCACCCAGCCTCAAATACCAGTGAAGCCCTTTGTCCATTTGCCAGGACTGGCACAGCAGCCTGCTGTACCTAACAGCCCCACAGCAGAGAGGTGGGAGCCATGGGTACACTGTGCACAGAGGTGGGGGAAGGCAACAACTCAGCCATCCCTCACCACTGACCGGCCAGAGACACAACAAGGTGGAAAACAAGGCAGCAGAAACAAAGCTCTTGGAAAGTATTTCTAAAGACAGTCTTATCTTTCCACCAAAAACAAAGTCTTTGCAAGATACCTGGCTGACAAAGTTTTGTCTCATCAGCTCAGATTTGTCCCCTAGAGCTCTCATATTAAGAGGCTCTGTACTTTCATACAGAGTCTGTGATCTTGAGCTGAAAAACAGGCTTGAAGCCACTTGGGAGTAGAAGACAGTATGATCATGCACACATCTTGCATACTCTTGTGAAAAAGAAGAAAAAAAATAAATATGTAAAAAAAAAAAAAAGAATACCAGCCTCTAGGGAATTGTGGGTGTTGGATCCAGAAAGTTACTTTTTCTAGTCTTCATCGTTTCCTGCCTCTGCCCGCATATAAAATAAGAACAGGAATGGAATTTTTTACCATCAAGTCTTGATCTGGTGACAGTTTTCTCCACTTGATGGTTGAAAGTGCGTTTGAGTTTCAGGCTTCCTTTTATCTTGTTTGCAAACAGAATGACGTTTCTGTCATTTCAGCCATTTGCCCTCATCATCAAGATAGTGATGACAGCCATTTCCCGAAACCACGGGGCTGAGAGAAAGGAGGGGAATGACAAATTTTGGAAGATGGCTGTGTATGTAAAAGTTTAATCAATACAGAAACAAAGTGCTGCTACGTTCAGGAATGCTGCTCATCTCCCTAAAACATCCAGGGACATGCAGCAGGGAGCTTCTAGCCACCGTAAGGCCTTTTCTGCATCCTAGAACCAGCAGCTGTAAGACAGTTTTAACCTGTACTTTTGCTACATAGATGTAATACACAATGATTATGTTTCTCTACACTGGATAGACCCATAGAGAGATATTAATATGTCTTTAATTAATTACCGCTACTACAGATAGCTAATAAAACGTCCTATAATTCAATTTAAGAAGTCTGCTTTAGGTAGCTGAAGGACAAGAGTATAATTCCAGTTCTCATTTTTTTTGGTCTGTATGAATGGGATTAATCGGATGTGCTCAGAGTCAGAAACCAGTTCTGAGCAGTTTTTCCGGCAGGGGGACCCGAGCCCTCACCGCGCAGAAAAAGGACAATGATGCATTAGAGCATGACCTTAGGTGAAGCACTTAACCTCTTTGTGCCTCATTTCCCCCCCATCTGTGGAAACAGAAATGGCATTTACCTAACTAGCAGGGGTACTGTGCAGCTTAATTCATTACTGCTTCGCTGTGACTTTGAGAGCCTTGGATAAAAAGGTGCTAAGAATCAGCAGGGAAAGGAATGGCACGCAGGAACATTACACATAGGCTGGTGCAACAAACTAACTGTTAATTCAGATATGCACTACTTATGTGGATATTTATTACAAAGGGTATTTTTGTTGGTGGTTTTGATTTGGGGTGTTTATCGGCTTTAATGTGCTGTACTACCACTCCCAGGAAATTCTCTATTAATCCACAGGACAGGGAACAGCATTTGCTTTCTATACCTCATTCCACAGACATACTCAAATGTTGATAGAGGGGGACTGTCTCCAAGCCAGAGATTAGACCTCAGGCTTGGCCCTTCTGTCAGGACTCTCTTCTAGAGAGAGTTTACAGTCTGGGGATATGCAGTTTGCACAGATGCCCATGAGGTTAGCCAAAGCCACAAAGTCAATAAAATCAGTGGAAGGATTTGTGTTTGTCTCAACATTCCTCGATTCAAGAACAAGGAACTGATGCAAAGCCTACATATTCTCCCGAGACACCACGATGAAGCAGCTAACAACATTTCCTGGGCTGCATTCACATCTGTGACACAAAAGTATTATTGGTAATACTCGTATTACCAATCTCCAAAGCCACCCAGCTTCCCAGCTCCTATTTTAATTCCTAATGCCCTGCACAGCACGAGCTGTGGGAAAGTTGGCTGATACCTGCAGTATCGGTTGCTAATATGCCACTTGCATGTCTTAATAATAATGGCTTCATTTCTATATGATGCTAATTAGGGGCAAGAACTGCAGGAACTTGCATCACCCGGAGAAATCTGGTTACCAAAACCGGACACATCTCAGCATTATAAAACTTGAGCCCATCATGGGGCTGATTCCCATCCTTTGCTGCTAAAACACTGCTCTAACTCCACAGGCTCCAAAAGGACATGCATGCGTCCTGCATTTAACATCAGTAAGAAGAGAAAATGAGCCTCCTGACTTTTTAACCCCCCTCCTACTGTCTCTTCTGGCTTGTGAAAAATACCTTCCATGTTTGGGAGGGGTAATGGCATGTGTGCGGCTAGTGAGCAAGCAGCTCATTGCATGGCCCAAAATTCCAGCAGCAGTGCTTTATAAATCTAGAGATAGGCAGGGCGGCATCTAAAGACATGCTCTTGCATTCCTTTATTTATCTGACAGGAATGGGAGGTCACAATAAGGCACGTTAGTAAAAGGCTCTGCAGAACAGAGTACTGTTTAACGCGTCAGAAACAACTGAGTGTTATGACCTCACTTTGGATAAACACATTTTATAGCACAGACATTTGGGTAAATAATGTCTGGCTATATTAAGTAATGAATAATTATATTAAAAGTAAATTAAATGTAGGAAAGAGGCAAGAAGGAATTGCGATTTGAATATTTCATCCCCTTGCTATCTGTGCTATAAAAAGTGTCCTAAAGACAGTCATCATACCAAGTCTTCTAATAAGCAATGCTTTTTCTGCTTCTAACTCACTGATTTCTAAAGCTGAGAACCACACCCCTAGCTTGTTTGGCATTTTTTTTGTCTCTGGCTGTGTTTTTAAAGAAAAAAGAAGTAATCTTTTCAATTTTTTGAAAGTGAAGACAACATGGACCAGTGCATCCTAATGTCCTATGAATCAAATAGAGAAGGCTTAGGCTTACTCTGTCTTAAAACCACATGCTTTCAGAGCTCATTATGCCCTGGTTCCTTGGATGCCCAGCTTTTCAACTGAACTTCTGCTCATGTATGCTCCTCTTTTCTGGATCTTTCCTGCTATGGTCGGGATCTCACAGAAGGACAAGATGGAAATCTTGTTATTTAGCCATTTAGTTAATTTAGTTTTGTCAACATAACTATTCCTAATAACTATTTATTTAGTTACTTAGTTTCCTTGCTTTTTTATTTGATAGGAAGACAAGGGAGATGCACTTGTGGAAAGTTAAGGATGTTTGCTTACCAGATACAGACTCTGAAAATGTTTGCACTTCTGTGTGCCTTGAAGGGCCTGTGTAGTGAAAGCAGCCTCCCTCATTTGCATGTGAAGAGCACACGAAGCTAAGCAGCATCTCTGGCTGTGCATCGCCAAGTGCTCTCCTCTCTCTTTATGGGATTATGAAGTGCTCTCATAAACTGTCAGACTGACACCTGCAGCGAGCAGCACTTGGGAGTGTCCAAGCAGCGCGTGAGAGCACTTCACCATGCCAGAAAGAAGGCAAGGAAAGCAGGGGAGCCCTTAAAAAGGAACAAAATCCGTACTGAGATAGAGAGGTGCAATTAAGAGTGGCTGGCACTAAAGGAGAACCTTTTTCTCCATTTTAATTTCTGAATTGCTAAGGAAGCATAAAAAGCACCTGCATCTACATATCTGAAGCACAAGGTACCATTTCCTTTTAGAGAAAAGGGGTGCCAGGGACTCTGGTGTGCCCTCTTGCTGCTCCTGCCATAGCGTGCTGTCTGGCATTATATTTTCAAATAGACTTCAATATGCAACAGGGAGAGCTTCCACTATAACCTTTGCAATCCTAATGATGAGGCAGAACTTCTATCTTTCTCTTTTTTCTTTTTTTTTTTAATGTTTGCACAAAGAAGCACTGTTGTGTCCTAGCTGCTTTCCAGACCCTTGGAAAGACATGATCCTTGCCTTAGGGAACTTTTAAAGACTAAAATGCAACCAGGGGTTATCAGCAGAAGAATTCACACAGGAATTTTTTACACAAAACTGTAAATCTTTTCGGACTTGATACAAGAGATTTACACTCCCAACATACAGTGATAAAGGGCATAAAGTTGAATATTTTTATGTAAAATTTTACGAGCAAAAATAAAAGTGCAAAGGGGCACACGGAGTGGTCCGCATTTCCCACAATGTATGAACAACTCTTCTGGTATGTAGTGGAATTCTTGGCCTGGAGAAAACCAGTCCAGACGTGCTGGCCCTACAGGAATATGGGATAGAGAGTGTGAGTGCTGTGGTGGTGCTACAGCTCCCAATGCTATATGACAGCACAAATTCCTCAGTGGGTAAGAAGCATTTAGATCCCTCCCATAGATCATTTATTCACTTTGAAAAGTGACAGACTTAACTTCAGCTGCTTGAGTAAAGCAAAGGAACAGTGGAAGACAATAGAAGAGGTGGTAAAAGCAACTGTCAAGCTCAGAGGCAGAAGACTAAGACTTATGTTCAGTTGTCATGAAAGATAACAAGGAAAGTTAGCATCACAGGGTAAAAAATATGAGAAATGAGTCAATCTCTGGGGAGAAGAGCGAGTCAAAGTAGGAGGAGTGACAATACTAAAGTAGTTCTTTGGGGATCATTTAGACTGCATCCGAGTGACTGTTATGCTGAAAGCTAGGTGAAAACACAACTGGTTTAGGAAAAATAACAAAGGAAACTGAAATGCAGAAAAAGCAGAAACTACAAAAAGCTGAGAAAAAACCCCGTGTGTATGACTCTCCCAATTTATCAGACCAATTCATAAACACATATCTTCCCTCTTCCTCTTAGATTCCTGTTTTTATGACCTGGATTCAGGTTTACCGTGGGAAGACGTGAATCGGTGGATGCCAGAGCATAAATGAGGACACATGTGAGAATGGAGAACTGTGTCTGTGGCCAAGTTCATGCGTGTGAGAGCTGGGACAGGTCCACGTGCACAAGCGGTAGCAAGTGACACCTACGTGCTATTTCAAGTGCTTCACTTAGCAAATGAACTCCGTAATATTCCCCCTGAAATAGGTTGCTCCCGGGTGTTTAACGAATGGTTGGTCATTTAATGGCCCGAGGCAAAGCCAAGGAAGGTTAACCCACTGACAAAGCGGACATTAACTACGATAACAACTGTTTTCATGGAGGATCATCGCTATTATAAACCTTATTCAACACCATAATGCCAACAATCATTCCCTACTTTTCCCTCATCTTTCAAATAAAGTTAGTGCCTTCATGATGCAGCAGAGCAAACAGCGCAGCCAAAATCCGAGACCTTCAACTTTAATAATTGCCTTTCTGTTTGTTCAGGTACAAGCAGTATTGGACTTTGGCTGGAAGATAAATCAGCACAAAGAAAGCTTCATCCAAACAGAACTCCACAAGCTCCTTTTATCCTGAAGTAAGCAAAGGGAGCGTATTGTCTCCACCAGGCCATTTGGTGGGCACAAACAGTGCTGCCATCCATGGAAACACTCAGGGGCAGGTTGGACAGGCCTCTGAGCAACCTGGTCTAGTGGAAGGTGTCCCTGCTCATTGCAGGGTTGGATTAGATGCCTTTAAAGGTCCCTTCCAACCTAAGCCATGTTAGGATTCTATGATTCTGAGTAACATCTTGCTTGCTTTGTAGGAATCACCAATGGGTCTATGCAGAGGGGCTGTGTTTCTGGGTTACCAGGCACTGTTCACTTAAACATTACTTTGCTAAGGAAATATGTAAAATACATTGCCTCAAGTAAAAGAGGCATAGCTGTTTTTCCCCCCAGCATCTCTCGATATATAAGATATGCTTGACACTTGAAACAGAAGGTTCTGCTAGGAAAAAGACCCACTGTGTGGTATGTGCTTTGGAAGGAACAGGGAAGGCTTCCAGCCACAAAGGCCATTAAAGATGGAAACCAGCAGGCAAAAGCTACAGGTGGTAATGAGGTGCCATTATGGAATCCTTTCACAATGTTCAGAAACTAAACAAAAGGAATGATTTTTTTTTCTTTTTTAGGAGCAAAGATAAGGTATCACAAGCATTACCCTGCAAAGATTGCCACTCGGTCTCTCACAAAGATTCAAGAGTCCCAGCAACAATTAGGCCATTGAGAGCCCAAGAAGATGAGTCTAATTAAGATCTTCAGTGCAGAGATCAGTGACCTAGCAACGCTTGATCTTGTCAGCTCTGCCACATCAGCTTCTATCTCTTGGTGAAGGGCCAGGAGGCAAGAGCGATGGAGAGAGGCTGGCCACAGTGGTGTTCTGCAGGGTTGTGGGAAGGGAAAAGGGAATGTACAGTATCACCCACACACTGGAAATGAAGCAATCAGTGAAACTTACAGCAACTAAATCTCAATTAGGCTTTGAAGTTTAAAAATGAAAACGACTGAGATCAGATGGCTGAAACATTTGTATCCAACCCATATGATAAATGTGTTTAATAATAGTTGTACTTTGAACTTTGCTATCTCCTTCCACTTTAAGATCTCAAAAGGTTTTGCAAGCTTTAGAAATAAAGCCTCATAATACCTCTGCAAGGTCAGCACTATTATTCTCATTTGTAAAAGTAAAATAACTTGGCCAAGGTCACATACAGGGAGTCAGTAGCAGAGCCAGGAATAAAACCTATCTTTTTTGGCTCTTAGTTACATATATTTAAGGTGATCTGCAAGGGAAAAATACTTGGGTATGTGCCTATTTTTTTCTTTTCAATTTTATGATGAATAAAGAAAGTGTTAAGATTTTTTTTTTTTAAGAGTTCATATAAACTGGCCTGAAGGACAACAGTGGTACTTCAAACAGAAATGATGATACAGATTTAATTTTCAAGCACTTTGAAATCTGTGGGGGGAAAAAAAGTGCTAAATTAAATGCTGGTTAATAAATAACAACAATAATGATAATAATAATCATCTGCTGTAGCACTAGCAGAATAACTCCCTATGTGAGCACTGTATTTGAGAATAAAAGTAAGATGCCTCTGATACAATTACTCCATCTCATTTATGGCTAGGCCACAGTGGTATAATTATAATTATTCCACTATAGTTCTACCAGTTCATTTCCCCGTGTAAAATAAGCCCTAAGGGATTCTTTTCCTGCTTCTATTCAACATTTTAAATTTATATTCTTTTTACTCTAGACAGCCTCTGATGGAAAATTCAGAAAACTACTGCATACCAGGAGACCTGGGGGCACGTCTACAGATAGCATTAGGTTGTCGTAACTCTGTAGAACACCTGAGGATCTGCTTTTAAAAAAGTGAGAAGGAGGGATCTGTGAGAACATTGAGCCGGTTTTGTTTTGGACCACACGGAACTGAGATGGATGGGAAGCCATCAACTCAACAGCTTTCCAGGAAACAAACAGAAAATCCTCAAAACCAAAACCCCTTTTCTGTCCCCTCCAACTGAGTGGACTATATGAATGACAGATGCTCAGATGATCAATCTCTCTCAAAAACCCAGGGTTAAGTACTCTTTGACGTCCTGAATGCATTTGTTCAGACTGTAACTAAAACAACACAGCACCACAAACTCAGTAGTCTCCAGCACATTTATCTTTTCCAGGTGAGATGAAAAGCCAAAGTACACCCATTTAAACAGGTGTCGTATTTCATGTCAGACACCCAAACCGGAGCACCAGTTTTAGCACGTATGAGGAAAATCTTACCTCACAAATCTGTGATGTCATTCACACAACAGCCACCTTTCCACCCAGAAATTTTTACTTACTGGGGTGTTCTGGCCATAGTCAGGACAGGAAATCTAACAAAGTTGTATGATATACCCCTATCCCTACCTTTGGCTCCTGTGTCATGGCTTATCTTCCTCTGGTACGCCTGGCCCTAGGTCACTGTTATGAGATACAGCCACAGGATTGCACGTGCCGTGGCTGCTCAGGTGATTAACTGCACTCCCACAGTGACAGAACCCTCCTCGACTGGGGCTTTATTTTTATGGGAGTGAAAATTGAAGATTGGTGGGAAGGCAGCTAAATAACATCTCTGGAAAAAACAGTACAGCTTAGATCTTTGTAGTTATATGTTCAGACTTCAGCAGTCACACTTCAGCTGTACATTTCTGCATCTGTAATTGCACACAGTGTCCTTTCGATGTGATTTGCAGAGCTTTGCATTGCTAAGCTCACCTAATAACAAAAAAGGGCTACAAAATCCCCCAAGAAGCCTTATTATAGGAGCTTGCTAAGACTGCTAGCAAAACACTTCCCCTGAATTTTTGAGGCTAGACATACACACGTATATGCTTTCTGAAACGAAGGCAGGAAAAGACTTGCTCCTTTAGCATATCCATGTCCTGCCAGTGATTTCCCCTAGGTTACCGCATTTTAAGCGCATAGTAGAGGCAGCAGAAATTAGAGATAATCAAAAAGGTTGCCATACTTGAAACACAAGCAAGAAAGGGCAAGGCCCATCCACTTCACAGGTGCTGCCTAGGAAAGGTGTCTGGCACCATTAGAAGTTGTGTCCTGGAAGGTGGGGCACCACCACCACAACAGCAGCAGAACACACAGAAAGACCTTCCGTGGCAATGCACGGGCAAACTGGCAAAAGATGGAAAATGTGGTTGTCAAAGTCTGCTACCTGCTCAGAGTACCTGTACTGCATTTATTTGAGGAGCTAAGTAGCTGGATCGCTATTCTTCTATCATTATCTACATCTCCAGCAGCGGAGGAAAAATGCCAGACATTTGAAGGTTATTTTATTACATAGACGTCTCTCTGATAATGGCAGAGCCATTAACATCGCCATGTTTGTCTTACTGGGATCAGTAGCACGGTGTTGTACTCTCAGTGTGCATTTTCCCAGCCCACTGCACACAGCAGACCTAGGACTAAGAAATCAGCTAACCAAAAGACTCAGGCCTTTTTCAGCAAGCTCATGCTGCCGCTGCTGGGACCCACCACACATGCTCCAAAGCACAAGCATTAATTTAGCAGAAGAAGGAGAAGGAAGATCATTCATTCAGCATGCATGAAGTACCAAGTGGTCATCAGAAAGAAAAAAGACTTCTACAGCCATAACCAACTTCAGAGGATTTGAGCTAATGATTGAGAGCAAAATTCATACCCTGTATCTGGCCCCTTGCCAAGACAGCAATTCCTTCTCAGGTGTGCATTTGATCTGGAAGGTCTCTGGATGATAAAGATTATTGCGTTACTAAACTAAAAGCAACAACACGCTGATTCCCACTTGCTGGGGAGGTCAGGTGATGAATGGGCAGGAACACAGACAGAAACATCCTTGTGACAGAGGGAGTTCCCTAGAAGAAGTTTGATCTGGATATCAAAGAAGGGGAGAAGGAGGATAAAAGAGGTCCAGGCAAAACAGAGCCAGTGTATTAACAAAGCTGCTTTTCAGTACACCTCTAGGAGAAGTCTCTCTTAAAAGAAGGTGGCACAAAAGACAACATTCAATGAACCAAATTATTGCATCTAGTTTTACAAAGCCATCGGAGCACAAATAGTTTGCAACACGAGCCACTTGAAAAAAGCAAGGAAGGTGGAAACAGACACAAGCCAGCTCGTTTCAGGAACAACCTAAGGTAAGAACCCAGAGGCACATTCCTTCGCTGAGTGCTCTGCTGGCTGGACAGGGTGCTTCCAAAGACTGAGCTCACTAATGACTCAAAGTTTTGACATGGTATCGTTCTTCTAAACATCTCCTCCAAGGTGTAGCTTTTCCCAAAGTGGAAACGTAGCATTCAACCTCTGCATCACCACTAACAACATGCAGGGAATACTGGAGAACAGTTTCCAAGCAGCTTAGACCCCAAAGCAATCAACTGCCCCACAACACGTACGCTGTTCCTTTTTATCCTCCAGGGTCATCACTACTCCTCTTTTATGACAGAAAGAATGAACTTTGTCAATATTCATCTAGGCTTTTATATGCTGGGCAACATCCCAGCGAAAACAATGGAGATGCACTGTCTGCTGTACTGAAATCAACATTCTTTGGTCTCAGGGTCTTTTTTCCCCAGTCTGGCAGCACAGGAACGTGGTGTTATTACCTATAGCCAGTGTTTCTCAAGACAGAACCAGTCATGCAGGGTTCCATCCCTTCAGCTAGAAATTCTGATTTCAGATGACAGGGAAGTGGAAATGTTTCACTCATTAGAAGCAGTTTCTACCAAAAGCTGCTGCAATATGCATGTTCTCACTAACCCGACAGTACCTTCTTTCAACTTTCCTCTGGGGAAAAAGGGATGAGATATTTAGAAAGTAGAAGAGACAACCAGAGCTGCTTAGAAAAAGCAGGTTAACTGGCACGAGGATATTTGTAACCAGCAGGAAAGGAAAGCAGTAGTTAAAGTTTGTCAGAAAATAAGAGTCAAATATTGCAATCTTGCAGCATCTGTAAACACGCATTTAATTTGCCCACTCAATTATATTTAGTCTTTCCTGGAGAAAAGTAAACCTTGTGAGAGAGGAACAAAAGAAATTTTTGCTTCTGAAGCTGTGAAGGCTTTCTAAATTTCAAAAAGCGATTGCAGTGTAGGCAGAATTTTGACTCCATTGACTTGAGGATTGAATTCCTCCTTAAAGACAGTGAATAGTCACAGCAGAAACCCGCTCTCAGACATTGACCCTAAACCCCGCTTCATCTCTCTTTTGAAGGAATTGCTTCACACCAAGTGATGGTAAGTATTAAATCAGCAGCGGAAGCCAAAATTTTTTGAGATATGTGGAAACGGTTGTAGCAATGTGGACAAAAGCTTAGCAAGACTCCTCTCACTTGTTTAACTAAACTCCAAAATTGGTGAAGAGCATAATTTGGCGAGGGAGGGGAGGGGGAGTGTAGGGTTTGGTGTCCTTGGAGCACCACTGCTCATGACAATCAAAGATGTCACTGAGATGTTGATGCTTTAACCAACATAATACCCAGCCCGGCACAAACACAGATTGTCACAGCAATGTTGGCTTCAAGCACTTTTTTCCTTGCACGTGTCATTTCCCACTGTGTGAATTTACCCCACCACGCTTCAGAGCTTCAGGTTTCCACACATTCCCCGATTTCTTATCAGGAGATGGTGAAGCAGGGAGGCCTGATTTCAAAGAGCTCAAGGCAGACCTGCCACATCTACTTCTATCTCCTCTTCTACTCCTGTAGAAGTAGGTTTGCGTGGATGTTTTTATGCTACTTGAAGGATGCCCTAGGAAAGACAACTTCTCAGCCAGCTGCTGAAGCTGGTTTCCTGACAGCAGGAAACAAGAAGGGGCAAGGCATGGGATCCAGCACAAAAAGGCAGCATGAGATACCATATGAAATCTATTTTATGCTTATCTGGACAGACACCCCCGTAGTGGATACAGGCATCCAACAGAATCATCAGTAGATATACTGGCCTATTTTGCCCTTAGAAGCAAGGAAGAGTCGAAATACAGCTACTGAACAGGCAGCTTGGGTTTATCCAGAGGTTGTGGAACAGGAAACTTGAGTAATTTTTTTTCTTTCTCATAATGGCCTGTGCTTTGACCAACACAGTATAACTGTACAATATCTAAATTAAATTCTTATTGAGACAATCTTACTTCAAGCTAGACTTCTTCTCTTCTCTCCCTTCGAATTTCCAGACCAGATAGGATGAACGCTGATGATCAATGAAGTTCAGCCAAAGTTCAGCACAGAGGCACTTCCATGCAGGAGACTAACTAAGCAAATCTAAAAGACCACAGTGTAACACACTTAGTCAGGAGATTGCCGAAAAGGCAGCTCTGGAGTTCAGCATGCAGGCTATTCCCTCAGTTAATGTAAACTCAAACTTACTCGTCTGCTATGTTGTACCTTTTGCCCTTTCCAGATTGAAGTCAGGACAATGCTCCACTTTTTCTTGTCCATCTCCCCACTTTCTATTTCATAAAATGAACAAAACAAGGACTATCACAAAATTAATGGTGAAGAGAAAAACCAAACAAGCAGAGCAGAACATGGCAGATTACACAGTTAGATAGGAGAAGGTATAACAAAACCAGAGAAG
The DNA here is from genome assembly GCA_013398855.1 of Mohoua ochrocephala. Classification (NCBI taxonomy): domain Eukaryota; kingdom Metazoa; phylum Chordata; class Aves; order Passeriformes; family Acanthizidae; genus Mohoua; species Mohoua ochrocephala. The sequence continues at coordinate 78,594 of VZTA01018760.1, read as the reverse complement.
GGCAAGATCCACTTTTACCCACCAACTGCTCCTCAGTTGTTCAGGGAACCACAGTATATCATCATCATTCACCTCTACTCCACACAAATCACTGTGCTGTACCCATTTTACACCTGCATCTGAGCCTCTATTGATTTTTCTTTTGGGGACAGCTGAAAGTCCTCCTGTTTTTCTGTTTCCCATTAGAGACATGCACAAACCCCTCAAAGCCAGAGTTTCATCATGCTTCTTCCAGCACCAGATCTTACCAGAGTAAACTAAGAGGCAGGAAACCTCAACTAATTAGACAGAAACCTTATTGAGTCTGTGAAATACTTCACATATGTTCTCATGATGATGGCTTTTTGCTATAAGACCAGGATATATTCTAGAAGAAGAGAAAAAAAGGTAACTGCAGCCAGAGAAGGGCAGGGTGAGAAGAGGTGAGAGGAAAAGCCCTGCAGGCATCAAGGTCAGTGAAGAAGGAGGGAGAGGAGGTGCTCCAGGTGCCAGAGCTGAGATTCCTCTGCAGGCTGTGGTGATGATCATGGTGAGGCAGCTCTACCCCTGCAGCCCATGGAACATCCATGGGGGATGCAGAGATCCGCCTGCAGCCCCTGGAGAAGCCCCAAGCTGGAGCAGGTGAATGCTTGAGAGGAGGCTGTGAACCCGTGGGAGACCCGTGGAGAGAAGAGCCCACACTGGAGCAGCCTGTCCTTGAAGGACTGCACCCCCTGGAAGAGTGACCCACACCACAGCAGTTTGAGGTGCTGTTGCCTGTGGGAGATGGAGCCATGTCAGAGAAGTTCGTGGAGAACTGTTTCCTGTGGGAGGGACCCCACAGTGCAGCAGAGGAATGACTCCTCTCCCTGAGCAGCAGGAGAAGCCTCAGGTGATGAACTGACCACAACCTCCATTCCCTGTCTCCTTGTGCTGCTGAGGTAGGAGGCAGAGTAGGGAGGGAGGGGTGGGCAGAAGGTGTTTTGAGGGTTTTATTTTACTTCTCATTACCCTACTCTGATTTTGTTGCTAATAAATTCACTTCATATCTCTAAGCTGAGCCTGTTTTGCCTGTGACACTATTTGGTGAGTGATCTCTCTTGACCCTTAGCTCAGCTCACGAACCCTTCACTATATTTTCTCTCCCCTGTCCAGTCGCAGAGGGGAGTGAGAGAGAGACTTTGGTGGGTGCCTGGCATTCAGCCAGGGTCAACCCACTACACTGAGATAACAGTGAACAAACAGCTGCACAGAAAGCAAACATGAGTCAAAGACTGAAAAAAACTTTTTTTTCAGAAGCTAAAAGGGCTTCCATTTCAGTCCTAAACTGCTCCGAAAAAAAACAAAAACAAAAACAAAACAGACACTCATGATGCTTCCTTCAGGAAATCAAAGACTGAATTTAGAGGAAAGCAAGGAAATTATTTTGATAACAGTTCAGATTTTGAAGCACTTGTAAAAAAGATGGAGGCATCCCCAAAGTTCATTAACTTCTCAAGAAGTGTCCCATGCCCAGCTTTGCTAGTGGGCCTCCCAGAATAATGGGCAATGCTTCAGGTTTGTACGTCCTACATTGCCTCCTTAGAACTGTAAGGAGCCCACCAGCTCCAAGCCCTGTTCCCCTCTTTCAGAAAGGCTATATTATATAAGGAAATGCCACTCTGGTCAGCCGTGGTCAACAGACCTTTTCTCTTCAGATCTCTTTTTTCCTCTCCTTCCATTTGAGGGTTTTTTCCTTCTTTCTTCTAATATATGAAGGCAATATTTACAGCCAAAGCAGTGCTGAGTAAGATGCAGTGATTATGGCTGATTTTATCACAGCCGTATTACTTAGCTGCAAGGTGAAGCGCTGTGCTAAAATGGATCATGAATCCCTGAAATTGACTATCCGTCACCTTTATAATCCTGATGGAAAGGCAGGTCAGATCAGGCCTGACAACTTCCCATGCAAAGGAGACTACACCAGTGACGTCTGCTTGCCTCAAGGCATTTATTTGTCTGGAGAGGAAGGTGATGCCTTAGGGAACTGGACTAGAGAAAGAGGGAGAGGAGAAACCAGCCACTCCAACTGCCCCTGCAGGAATCAAGTGCAAATACAGGAGCCAATTTTGGGCACAGAAAGACTACTAGAAGTACTGAATGAAAGAATATTACAAGCAGCTAAGAATCAGGACTGCAGCATGAAGGCCTCCCCCTAGGCAGAAAAACAGATTTCGGTTTCAAAGTTAGAAAAATAAAATAACACCACCTCACTGCTTCAGATGAAATCCATAAATGAGGAAAAATCTTCGAAAATGTCTGAAGATCGTAGTCATAATTCCTTCCAATTCAGTGTCACTGTCTTTCCAACAAAATCAGATTTAAAAAGTGTCTGTAAATTTGGAGACCAAATTCATCAGGGTGTTAGCAGTGGCCATTAAGTGTGGCACCTATGCAACAAAGCCCACAGAGTGATGGAAGTGTTGAATCTCACAGGAGGTGTTTATTTGGAGACAGTCAGCTCACTTGACGAGAAAATCACTAAACTACCCCCAGTGAATCTTTTTAACTGGCATATGGCCATATTAAGGAAACTTCCTAATCTGACCATTCACAAGGCTCTTTAGCAGTCACACTCCCAAGGCCAGGGACTTTATCTGCTGGGACTGAAGACCCCTTGCAGCAGGTAGCTCCAGTGAGCCAACATGAGCCTTGCTTGACTCTCTACACACCCCGCTCACACAGTCGGACCAGATTTCCTTAGCAGTTCAACCCCAAGTTTCCCCTCAGCAGAGTCTCGGGTGTCTCATTCCCAAAAGCAATTTATTCACAGTGCTGTAACACAGAAACAGCCCAAGCTGGTGCCTCTGAGGAGGAACCCACCACAAAGGACCCCCTTGGCTTTTATCCCCTCACAGTCCAAGCTCGAAAAACTCTTGCTCTTCCCTCCTGAATCTTCAGCCCTTGCAGTGTCTCCCAGTGCCCATCTACCTGGTCTGTCCACCAGACTTTGTGCCCTTTCTTATGAAAAGGGTGGGCAGTTCACAGCCTCTTGTCTCTGGCTCCTGCACCAGAGTCTTGTCTCTGGCTGCACCCGGAGCTGCCTGCCCCAAAAGTATTCCTCCACAGCCACGTGCAAGAGGGACCCTCTAGGAGAAAAGACTAACTAGCATGTTATTTACTGTTTCTAATGAGATTGAGGTGCTGCTTTAAGTAAATACCAGCTTCTTAAGGCAAGACTTGTTCTGAAGTATAAACACAGGTTGTCTCATTCGTACACCTCCCAGGTTTGGGCATATCTCAGCACCACCAAGGAGAGTGCTTGCTCTTGGCACCCATGATCTATTGCCAGCATAGTTTCTTACAAATCAGGCAGCCTAGCCGTAGTCATTAACACGACTGTTCCTTATTCCTGCCCATGCAAAAAAGAGGTTAATAGTATGTATGTCACAGAGCTACTGCACACTTCTTGTTAAAAGTGGGGTAGACTCTTTGAGATCCACAGATAGATGATATTAAAGAAGGGCAAAGACTGCTTACATCTTGCTCTCCTCACCTGTCCTTTCTTCCCCTTTCCTCTAGTGCCTCTCCTGGGTAAGTCACATCCCAGCTAAACCTCTTAGTGAGTGATTACATTAGAGATACTGCTAATTACCAAGTGTCGTCTGTGTGGTACAATCTTATCAACACCCCACACTTCCTCCCCTGAGGTGAGGGGGCTTGATCCATTTCATAAAAGTATCCTAGTTATCTGCTCCAGCAAGCTCCATTCCCTCAGGCTTGAAGGTGGCTGGTTTTCTTTTTTTTTTCCACCCTAAGTACAGATTCAAAGCTTTTCTGGTAGAACTTCTTGCAGGGAGGTGGGGTTGCCCCAACAACAGACTCGTGGGTGTTATCCTGTGGGTGCAAAAGGAGCCAGCTGGTTCCCAAGGTGCTGTGTTTCAGATAACATGTTCATAGGCTCATCCCCAGCAAGCACTGCAGTTCTACCGCCTTTCACCGGGCACAGGAAGCCAACAGCTGCCCCACAGCTGGGAACACTGAGTTTGGAACACGGGGTAGCAAAGGAAGAGCAGAAGTAGCTGCAAGAAACACCCATAAATGCTTTGGAAAGGCTACTGAATCACAATTTAGTTTCCTAGAACCTCCATCTGACCAAGCTCTGCCCGGTCCATGCTCTCCTGCCCTGCAGCACTCCCTGCTAGCCCTGACTTTGGGGCTCCCCCCACATTTCTGACAACTTAACATGGGGTAGGCCCCGTGACCCTGTGGGTTTGGCTGCAGTACTGCTGGTTACCAAGGCTTCAACAGGGTAATTCCATCTTGCATTATAATCCAGAACCCCCACTCGCTTTCTTATTAGTGGATGCTTCAGTTGTATTCTTTCTGGGGGTTTGGTTATTTTTATGTTTGAAGGTTGTTAGTGCTTTGTTGGTTTGTTTTTTGGTTTTTTTTTCATATAATTTGTGTGCATATTACTCGCTGTCCCTGGAATTCATTTTGTTCCCTGCTAATGAAACCTCTGCGTCGCTAACAAAGCAGAAAATAAAAAAGGTAAATAGCACTCTCCAGAAACAATTTGTTTCTTGTTCTGTAAATTTTTGCTGAACAGCATCTCAGGGAATTTTCACCCCAATAAGAGAAAAGAGAAGCGGGAGATGATTGAGAAGGGGCTAGAAATGCAGTTAGTTGATCTGGAAAGGAAATAATAATTATATGCATACTGTAGACAAATGAGTATCCAGACAGCTGCACCTGTGAAACTCCAGAAAGCACTTGAGCACCCAAGTCATTCGACTGAGTAGAAACCACCAGTTGTAGACAGATTTGAAGAGGGGATTAGTTCTCTCATGTTTAATCCTTTGGATCTGTGCCAAGAGTCCGCTGCCCTTGCCAGAGTCCAGACTCAGAGAACAGAACGGGACACAGAAAATTAATGAGCAATCCTGCTCTGCTAAAACACCTAAGGTAGGTATAGACTGTGTTCAGTGCTATTGGTGTCAATGAACATAAAAGGAGGAGATGAAAAAACTTAGGAAGAGGTGATGCTGGTTTTTTCTAGCGTGTCTGATGCTGCTACCTGCTAGAGAAAAGCACAGAGATTCTACTAAAGGTAGTTTCTTTCTTGCATAGGTGAGTCATCGTGCTCACTTTCAAACAGCTGAATGCAAGTCACAAGGCTGAAATTTTCAAAAAAAAATAGACCACTGAAGAGATTTTCAAGCTCATATTGAAGCTCCTAGATTAAAGGCTTGCCACTGAAAAAGATCTGAATTTATAGCTGCTTCCACTGATTTTACTGTCTGACATTCAGATCTCAAACACTCTAATCCAAGCAGGGAGATAAAAACAATGTCATAGGGCAGGAATGGAGGTGATCTTACATCCTTTCCACCAGTAATCAAGTAATATGTCATCTCTGTGCCTTATTGCCTGGGAACTGAGAAATTAGTACTCTTCCCAGAAAAACAAACCAACCCAACATCAGATTCAGCCAGAGAGAAATAAACTGAAAGTCAGGTCTTATTTCTGAGATTACTCCATTGGCTAAAGTGGCCAAGGGAATTAGATGACCCAAAGCCATGTGGCCCCAAGTCCCTTAGCCACCTTTAAAATTGCACGCACAGCGCTCCACGCATGAACACACCTTTGCCCTATCACTCACTGGATTACTGGACCAGCCCTCGCATGGAAGATTAAATACAAACTGCTCTGCTGCTAAAGCATATTTATTGAGCTTTAAACACCATGTAATTTATACATCTCTCCTCGCAGAGTTGGAAAAACTCCATCAACAATAATAATGGCAACATTCAATTCCAATTGGTATGTTTCTAACCTACAATAAGCAACCTGTTATAACTATAAAGAGGTCTATAGAAGTTATGCAAGGTATTAATTGAGCTGCTAGGAGACCATGCAGGTTGGTTTTTGTAGTAACTCTGCAGTGAAAAAGAATGCAGCAACCAGAAAAATCCTGGCAAGACAGCAGCACCATCTCAGGAGATGATTGCTTCAGCTGTACTAGTTATTTACATGAAGTCAATTCCAAGTGATTATTAAGAACATGAGGTTTATCGTTCAATATAAAAGGCCAGTTCATTATGTCCCCACAAGCTACAGCTTAAATGGCAAACCTCGATAATTTAGTTTTTCTAACAGCAGTTTGGAATTTAATCGCTGCACAATAACTGCATTAATTCTGAATTAATTTCTTAATGGAGATGTAATTGTCTTGAGTTTCATCTGAGGGGCCAAAATATGCTCTCACCAGCATAAATCTAGTGGAACTTCATGTGAGAGAGTGGGATGATTTCAGCGCAAGGGAACTTGAAGTCAACAGGCAGCTGAGTTTTACACTGGTATCAGAGGAAACAGTATGGCCCAACTCACTTGCACTGTTTCTCTTTCGGTCCCAAATGACCCTTGTTTGCATGGGCAACATCCTTACAAGTACTGAACACAAATGAAATCACCTCTATTTACTACCATTATTATAATCATAAGAATACTTCATCCCAAAAGGCTGCAAAGCATTTTGCTGCAGGGAAAACATTTCTATCAATAAAAAAATGCTTTTAGGGTGGGGTGAAGACACCGGCTCAAGTAGATGGAGAAGCTAAAAAGGCAGACGGCCACATTTCCATTTGGCTTAGACATTCAAGCTGACACCTCTAAGTACTATAACAAGCCCTTTATGAGCAATTTAAAGACAATGACTTCAGAAGGTATTCGCAAGAACTCAGATGTTATTGTGGCAGGCACGCTGGAAATCCTTGAGGTAGAACTGAAATCAATGGGAACAAAAAAAAGATCACTGCTACAGCCATAATATGGAAGAGAAGAGTGATAGCAAGAAACTGATGCTCTAGGAAGAATGCCTAGATCGTATGAACAGGGACTGATGAAACTTATTTCAGCTCTTCCAGTTGCCCATTTGAATGGATGAGCTCTTAGTAGCAAGAAGAAAGTTGAGAACACAAAAAGCAACAAAGAAATAAATCATCTGGAAAAATCAGTGAGACAAAGAGTTACAGAAAGTTACAGTGACAAATCTGCAAGTCACTCAGGAGATCTGAGTCTACTGAGTGCCCTAAAGCTGCAAGGAGTTCCTTGTTCAGGGCCATACCAAGGAACATGCCAAGTGTGGCAGGAACACCTCTTAGAATCCCAGCCAGACAGATAAGTTGCAAACTGAATCCATGAGAGTAAGTAAACCTGACTGAGAAAACATAAAGTGACACTGCCCACAATTCCCTCACTTCAGTTTAAGGCCTACCACTTATCATCAGCATATACAAATACAACTTTTTCCTGTTGCAAGCAGGCAGAGGGAAGAGAAAATTTTCAGATGTACACGTTGAGCATTTTCCTACCAGCACCACAGCAACCCCATGTGAATTTTCCATCCATTTTGCATCGATTCACACCACTGGTGACACAGAACCACTGACAGCCCCTCTAGTGTTTGATTCAATATTTATCAAATGAGAAGAGCAGTCACAAACTGTATCCTGCTAAAACGCCACGCACCTGCTCGGCTGCTCCTTGAGGACCTCCTCCACAAGCACTGCCCTGACACAACCTTTGATGGAAGAAAGTGAGCAGCTTGTTTTGAGGTCTACTATTTATATATAAATACACCAGGAATATATTCCTTTACACACAAGACATATGTAAGCAAATAGGTATTTACCACCTTTTTTTTGTGAAGACAAAAAAAAAAAGCCATAAAGAGTATTCCTCCTCCAGAGCCAGAAAGGCCTGAGAAGAAAATGTTCATGATGTGAGCAAGGCAGTCAGCATCAGAAGTTGTGTTAAGAGATTAGGAGATCCTGGCTCTTTGTATGCCTGAGAACGACGCCAGCTTTCAGGTCAGTGAGCTGACCCTCCTTATCGATAAAGGTCATGATGAAATTTAGCAGATCAATCATCTAAACTGTTGGAGAGAAAGGAAAAAGAGCTGCCAGAACAGTTTTGATTTAATTTTTTTATCAAAATCAGATCTCTCTATGGAAATTGTCAACTTCAATGAAATGTTTGATGGCTAAACATTCAAGAGTTTCACTGCGATAATCTCAGAACATTTTGTTTACATCCTTTTTTTTTATGTCATGTTGATATTTCATTTAATCTATTGCTCTCTATCAGATTTGTGTGGATTATTATTTACTTATTAGTCTAATACAATAAAAAAGGAAAAATAAATAAATCAAAGGAAAATAGTGAGAGTTTAAATAAAAACATAAATTCGTCTTCAGGGGGAGAAAATTCAGCTCTAAATTCTGAATTCATCTCCATTAATTGAGAATTGAGAATTTAGAATTGCTAAAATTCTAGCATCCCCAGTATAACTGCCCTGGCATTCTAATCATTATAAGCTTTTCTGGCCGTTGCATAATCTGTGCCAGGCCAACTGGGGAAGGAAATAAAGCTTAGAGAAAGAAAGGAGGACATAACTTAGCTATACCTTATAAAGAAATGGGATTTGCTATAGCCTCTGGCATTCCATGGTATCACAGACATTTGCCTGTGGTGTCCCGATTCCCTGACATGCAAGACACAGCGTAATTCACATTTGGGCAGATTTTCCAAAAGCAGGTGACAGACCAAAGACTTACATGTGGTTCAGTACGTTACTGGATTAAGTAATTTTTATATTGTCTTCAGGTCCTTATACCACACCCACAGCTACAGTATTGCAGCAGCTGGTGATGTTCATCAGAAACAAAATCAATGAGCAGTCAGGATTGCATGAAATGGTGGCCAAAACTGGATTCTTAATTCCTCACTTTGGCAGAGAATAAATAGCATGATCCTTCACACTGAACGACCAAATATGATCAGGCAAGTCCCAATGAGCCCCGTGCTGAATCTCCACAATAACTTACAAAATGAACCTATACATGACACCAAATCTAAGCCAAAGCACTGGGTTCAGGCCCAGTGAAATTCTCTGGTCTCATACTCTTGGTAGTGGGTCTGAAAGGTACCACAGCCTTTTCTGGACTTTAAACCTATGAATCTGTGAATTTAAAAAAATGTAGTGCATACTTCAGCCAAAATCACCCGGCATGTTTCAAACTGTAGCAATCTACAGACACATCCTACAATACTCACATTTGGGCAGCAGAACACTCCAAGCACTTCTGCACACTGAGGCAGAGGATGAAGTAGATGAGCTTTTGAGATCCCTGTAAACTGTTTTCTCTGTGATCCCTAGGAAACCTGCACAAACTAGCCAGCAGGGAGCTTTCACACAGCTTGCCTGGCAGGATTAACCCGGTCCAATCCAATGGAAAGTGCCATTATTCACAGAAAAACATTCTATAAAAAATGTTCTTTTTGCAAACACATATTACTAAAGGGAAGCTGATACAGGACTCTTTGCTCTCTCCCAACTTCGCACACAAGGAGTGCTGGGGTTATTACTGGCTCATCACATATTCCATTAAGACTGACAGTCTGAAAAGAGAAGTGCCATTTGCACAAGTTCTCACCAAGCTCCAGCAGCCCTGTCAGTGTCACAGCCGGACTGAGATTCTGTAGTGAGCAAAAATGAAGTCAGAACCTCTTTAATATATAATTAGCAATAAGAGGAGTGTGAGGGCATTTGAATAATACATCTCATGGTCAGATAAAGCTGTAGGAGCCAAAAGAGAAAGGGTATAACAAGTCAACGGGGCAAAAATCAGAGAAAAAATGAGACTAATGTACCTGTGTGAAGTGAGAGGTCCAGTTTTAAGCTGATAGTAAAAATAGTGCTTTCCATTTCAAAATGCTTTGCTTTCAAACATTTCCAAAATGGAGTCAAAGGCTGGTGAGAGCAACTGCTCCCTTATGCAGAGGAAACAGAAATCCAAAGGGAGGACGTGAAATTTCCAAAGCCACTTTCAGGTGCCAGTGGCAGAGTGGAGAATGCAGACCACTCTCTAATGGCTGGAGGAACTGGCCTTTCCCATCCTATCCCTGACAGGGGGTGCCCAGAAAAAGGCGGATAATGCTCAACACCGCTGAGTTATCCCACACAGTGGCTCAGAGTGGTGTTTGGTATTAGCCTCAGGTTCACTGGTGCCAGGCTCACCTAAGCTACACTGGCGAATGTTATGCTCATAATGCCTGCCAAATGCAGAGAAAAATGAGAGAATGGAAATGATTTAGTCCTAAACCCCCCGATTTCAGCACCTCAAAATACAGAGATATGTCTTTCTCTAGTATTTTGGTTCATATTCCTCATTATAATCACTGCCTTGCTTGTTTGTTTGCTTTTTTAAATTTTCAGAAGTATCTAGAATTTCAGATCAGGCTTCATTTAGAGCCATCACCTTAATAACTACAGCACTTGCAAACAACAGCATAGATATAACTTTTCATTTTTCAGCAGAGCAGCTCTTCTGACCTTGACACGTTTGTGGTCAATTTTAACTGAGTGTACCATGCCTATCCACCAACTCATCCGTCATATCTGTTTCCCTCGGGCCTTCCCATCCTGATGCAGCAATCCTTTTTGGTTCCTGCAGCTACTGTACATTGAAAGTGCCTCATTGTACACTGATGGTGCCTCACAGGAAATTTCCAGCTCAGAACCACCACAGAAAGAGCTAAAAACATCTTGGGAAAAACAAGGAGGAGTTAGAGGTGGAATTGAAGAGGGTGCTCTATTGCTCCCCCTAAAATAAACCTTCAACACTAAATAAAATAAAAAAGATAGACACAAAAATCCCTTCAGCTCCTTTAAAGGTAGAGAGCAACAGAGCAGCATGGCCTGCAGCTGGGGCAGTGGACTAAGCTATGGACCTGCGTGGGCAAAAAATCCCTAGAGATGGGATTGCCTTCTACATTAAGAGCACAAAACACAAAGTAATGGTTTCATCCAACAGCTACTGAAAATGAAATTATTATTTTTTTTATAATACTTGCATGGGGTGCAGGACACAGCTGAGTCCCTCAGCCAAGCTGGCAGCACCCTGGGGAAAGCCTGTGTAAGAAACAGTAGGAAAAAAAGCTGGAGAGGGGGATGGAAAAGAATGAGACACTGCAGAGGGAACACAGTAGTCTGAGAGGGGAGCAGCAAACACAAACTACCATGTACTAACCAATTCCCCATAACTGTAGGTAGACACACCTGCACCCCACCCACAGAAAACAAACAAACAAACAAACCAACCCCACAAAGCCCACAGGAAAGAGAACAAGCTAGATGGCCAGTTTCTTGAAGTGATCTCCAAATTTCTGACTACCACCATGACTTTCAGTACCTTACAGCCTTCAAAGCAAAGGGCCACTCCAGGGATGGGCTATGAATGAGAGGACAAAGAGCAGACTCCCACCCCTGGAGAAAACCTGGACTCAGAGCAGCACTGCATCAGGCTAAAATGCAGTAAGAAAATCTGTTAAATTGATGCATTCAGACATGGATTCTTCTTCTGTTTGGAAAAGAACGTTACTCCAGGAACTTTCCAGCTGAAAGATGCAGAGAGGCTACAGTGCCAGAAGAATCTGAATCAGCTCCAGCTGAAAGGAACCTGCAAGGACCTTGCTTAGAAGGAGCAGGAGCTGTAATACTCTCCAAGCACACAGACCACTACACAAGAGCAGATGAGAGGTCCTTGGTCATAACACACACTTGTAACAGAGAACAGCTGGTCACGTAAGAGAGACCCTAAAAAATTATACTGGAAATTCACTTAATTCTCTACAACATGTTCCTTTGAAATATTTCACAGGGACCATATTAGCTTGCAGAGTTGGAATTATAGGGACTCTGTAGAGAGGAAGGGTATAAACATTATTGGGAATGCAGGGATTTCTGGTAAACACTCTGTGTGTGCAGAGGGGGTGGGCTCAGGATGGCTTCCGTCTTAACTACAGCAGACCCCGACTGTGCTAGTGAAAATTAATATAGTTTGGAGGAGATTTACTTAAATTCAGAGCTAAGGAAAGCTGGCAGGTGCTGAGGAGCACTCGAGTCAGACAAAGACATCTGCTAGGGATGTCAGCAATAGAGAGATAACTGTTATCTGGGAGCAGAGGATAGGACAGAAACTTCAGCTAGAGCAAAGCTAAGGCACGTCACAAATGCAGAAATAAATTCTGAAATATAACAGGGCTTCTGACACAGAATTTCAATAAAATTAGGCTCTGGGCCAAGACTAAAAATCATCATGTGTATACACATCATTGCATAGGCTTCTGAGCAATAATGAGTAAACGAGTACATCGCATAATGGAAGAAATCCTTACTCTAATAAAGACTATGAAATGACAGAGATCAATGGAAGAACATGATCTTTGGTTTCAAACTGTACACAAAGGACATACTAGGCTTTAGAGGTGAGCGTGCTCACAGAATCCAGAGAAGGAACGTTTTGAGACATTCATATGCAAGCTCCAATATATAAGCCCAAAAGCCCTTAATATACAAGTATTCTCTACACTAGCAAGGTTACATTATCATCCTCTTGATCAAGAGAACAAAAAAATACAAAATGCATAAACTTGATGAACATCAAAGCAGTAATAAGTCTAATAAAGCAGAAAAAAGTGGATGACTTTGGTTATCTGCTTACAGAAATGAGTCAGGTGTCATGTTGGGTGACAGTTTAGAAAAATAACTTCTTGATGTGTTAAATAAATTATCACTTAGAACAGCTGACACCAGAGCTCGCAAAGGCAGGAGACTGTTTTCAGTGCAATTTGACATGAAAGACAAAAGCCTGTTTGCAAAGCAACTGCTGTTGATGCACTGAGAAACAATGACCACAAACAGGCTCAGCGTCCTTCAGGGATTACATGCACACACCAAAATAAAACAATAAAAAAACCCCAAGCAACACATACAAGGTACTAAATTTTTTGAAAGGGGTTTGTAAAACTACTGAGGAAGCTGGTTGAAAGAGAAGTAACATCAAAAATGGTAAGGATTAAATCCCTATCCTAAAGACAACAGGAAAAAAATATCATCCACCCAGGAGTTAGAAAGGCATTTCCAAATAAGAAAGATAAACATTAATCTAGGAAATGAAGTAAGGAAACCCTTAAAACAGAACAGTACATTTAAATGCACAGGCTGAAGAAAAGATCTATTATATCACACTTCTGTTGGGGCAAGGTTTCCATTCCACTGAAATGAATATGCTAGAGCCTCTAAAAAATCCATTGGGTTAGCAAAGGGCATATGTTGGGTCCAGTAATCAAAGCATCTGTGATGTCACCAAGATTCAGATTATGCAAAGAGAGATTTGAAAGCTGGTGTTACGAAAAAGAATCATAAATAAGAATAACAAAAAAATTAAACAGATGAAGAATTAGATTAAATGGAGACCAAGACTGAAGGGCATTTGGACTTGGATTTAGGGAGTCCAGCTCTGGGACAGCAGACCATGAGAGGTAAGACTTCAGGCCAAACACACTGCATTTCCTTACATTTTACAAGGAAACAACACATAAAAATCCTATGGACACCATGGGTAAAGGCAGAGCCATATCAAACCCTTCGTAAGAAGGTAAGAATTTGTTGCTATTTGCTCCCCAAATGTCATCATGAAATCTCACTGAAAATCCTAATAACATTTTCGTTATAAAATAAGAAATAAAAGAGACAGGAATAATAATAAAAAAATCCAAACCCTCAGGAATGAAACAGCAAGAGCAATGTTCAGAACTAAACTCAGAGTATTTGATTCTTTACAGCTGCCCAGCATATTCCACACAGATAGTATCGGAGGGAATTGGGGGATACAGATGCCTTTAGCCATGATGCACTGAATGAAGGGAAGAGGTGAGAGGAAAGCTCACTTTCTAAATACAAGCAGAACCAATAAATCACAGCCTGGCTGGCATGGCAAACACCAGTCCCTCTGGCAGCTTTGTAATTACTCCCTAAATGTGGTCTCAACCCTCTTGATGTGGAGATAAATAACTTTATGTGCAAAGCAATTAAAGCCTTGGGCAACACTGCTGGCAAAGCGTGGTCACTGTGTGTCACTATCCATTTGCCAGGGAGGTGTACAAGTGGTACTGAGTTTATTAAACAGAGCCAGAGCACTGGCTTCCACACATCAACCTGCCAGAGGCCTTCTTTGGATGGCCCTCAAACGATTGTTTCTACTCTCCAAAGCAATGAAACATCCTGGTCCAAAGGCTCAACCTGAAGTGAGCTGAGACCCTCCGAGCAGTGTGTTAGGCATTTTGCTCCTACCCACTCTCCCAGAAGAGAGCGGTTTTCTGCTCTGTAAGTCTGATACCTACTGGGGAACCTCTGAAGGTATTATCAATCATCGTGATTAGATTCCTCCTCTTCTCAGGAGAGATCATGCTCAGTTGAAGCAAGAGCTATTGCTGGGATGGTAACAAATCACTCTGCAGCAGAGTCCTGCTTGCTGCATGCCTCTTCCCCTTATTCACGTGCATTTCTCTGCCCTTTTCCTGGATGGTCATGTTTTCACTAAATCTCCTGTCTATCCAAAGCAGAACACGCCTCGAGGTTTTTCTCACACCTGCCACCTACTCGTGTTGACAGCTCTGGAAAGCAAACTTAGGAAAGCCCTCCTGCAGCCTCATACAACTGGGTGAAACAGCACTACGCTGTGACACCTGAATCCTGTCCTTCCCCGGGGAGCTGCTGGCCTACTCAGCTCAGAAGCACTGCACACTGCGGCATCCACATTCTGAAACGATCCCAGGAAAGCACCGTGCGGAATGCAAGCTGCTGGAACATGAGCTGTGCTGCGACTGGCTTGCACGACCTCAAAGAGGCATCACATGCCAGGCAAATCACCTGGTGGGGATTTCCAGTAGCCTGCAAGGAAGGCATGGACTAGCTAGACCTGTCACAGCAAATTAAGCCATCTTTCTGCCTGACTCCTATCATAAGGTACCTGGCTGGAGTGACGCAGCTGTGAGCTGGGCCAGTCTCCAGCCTTCTGAGGCTGCACATCTCCAAGTGATGTGAAAAAGTGGGATAGCTTCTGTTTTTAAGAAAAATGATCAAACCTGAAATATATCCGTTTTGAAAAACTTTTTTCCCCCTTTTCTGGTTTTAAACCACCAGCAAAAGAAAATAAATCAGCACAACAGCCCTTTCTTCAAAGTTCTTCTTTGCAAAGACATTACTAATTTTTTAACCTATTAGAGGTTTGTTATAGACAGACCTTGCAACGGTATTGGTGTTTCGAAAAGAAGCAGTGCTCCTTTCAAGACAGTTCGGATCGATAATCAAAGCTGCTACTAGGGGGCACTGTGGCATTCAGAGCAGGTACAGCTCTGCTTCCCACTGCCTATTCCCGCGTCCATGAAATCTTTCACAATTCCTTGCCTACAAATAAAGCTAAAGTCCAGTTTGGGTCATTTCACTCTTCCTAGTAACGTACCTCTTAAACTTTAAAATGCGTACGATGCATCGCTCCTCTCTCTCCCCCCCCCGCTTCTTTAGCACAGAAAATACTCAACAAACTCTGGCTGCTTCTTCAGATGTTACTATGTTTTAGTGGTCGAAGGAAATGAAACTTGTTTGTAAAACAATTTGAGATTGTTCGGGACAATCACGACAATGTAACGTAAGAGTTAAGAATTATAATAGTAATCATAATAATAACGATAATGAGTATTTCTCTTCCCACTGCAATGAACCCATCTGGAAGGCCTCAGTGTGAGGCTTCAGAAGTATCCAAAACTGTGATTAGAAAGAAATTCATTTCGGCAGGAAGGTGGAAGCTCAGAATGCCAAAGAAAGAAAAAAGGAAGAGAAAAATCCTTTCTAGTTTTGGCCAACAGACCTAATCGGAAATTCTTTTGAAATGTTATTCTCTGGAAGAGAGCTCAGTTAGCAATATTCTGCAAATGCTCAGCCCACTTCATCCATCTGCCAAGCTGAGAATGAATATTCATAGCAAGTTATTTTAATCATTGTGTTTTTCTTGATGTGACATAATTCTATATAATTTTTCCCCCCGGAAAAAAAAAAAAAAAGCCCTCTTTTTATGCTGTCAAGTCAGAAAGTTTTTTCTCCATCTGCAAGGGGAAATAAAGGGACATTGGGTGGCTCACACATGGGTTGTAGCAACGTCCTCATCAATGCTTCTCCAATCCCAGCATTAACAACCTAGCTAATGACACTGGTGCAAAAGGTATGTGCTGGCTTTTACCTGTCCCTGTTGAACCCTAGGGATTAACACCTCTCACAAGGGATGAGCGGGGCGACAACAACAGACTCGTGTAGGCTAAGAATGGGATCCACTGGCAGCACATACCTGGGGGAGAGAGGGAAACTGACACAGGAAGAGCTAGGTTTGGGGAGCTCAGGGCTGGTAGAGCTTGGGTGCTGCAGCTGGAGGGTGAGGGAAGCAGGCAGAGAGCTACTGCAGATATGTTCAGGGGATGCTGCTTGTAGTTACACACCTTCGTAAGCACACACTACATAAAAATGCTTTCACAATTTTTGATTGCTTCTTAAAATAGTTCTTGTTCAACACTTAGCAAAAGTGCACACTTTTGGCAAAATTGTCCAAGCACAGATAGGTTATAAATGTTTTAGAGTACACAGACATACCTCAGGAACAAATTGGGTCCTCCCCTGATTCTAAATGGTGCTCCCAGTTCCCAGTACATGAGGAGGACATTTTATTACAGTTGAAAATCTTGAGGAAAACCTTGTTCCTGCAATAATCAGGAGTCTAAAATATTCAATACTTATCTGATGCAAGCAATTCCCAGGTGCCATACATTAGCTGCTGGGACGGGCAAGCTGGGTCACAGAGCTCAGCTCAGTAGAAAAAAAGAACACCACAATTAAAGCCAGGCATAGTGTTTTACACATCACTCCTGCTTCTCTCTTGTTCTTTGCGTTGTTGCCCCTTGGTGGCCAATCCTGCTTCTTGTTCTCGGGTCTACCACCCTGGAATGACCTCCCAGAGAGTTTGTGCCCAATGACTTTTTAGTAACCTCCTGCCCCAAAGCATCCCAGTGTGCTTTAGCATCCCTAAAGTGCTGAGCCCAGCTGATTCTTGGGTAAGATCAACATGAGGAGCTGCTTATTAAAGGGACAACTGTGGTTCATTTCCAGTTGCTACTCAAGTGCAGTCCATTTCCTTGGATGCAGTTCTTTGAGTCGTAAAGAGGGGAGGCAGTGAGTGCCATACAAAGGTGGGTTACAAGAACCTAAAAAAGTTGAGACTTCTTTGTTGCTGCTTCTGCTTCATGTGGTCTAGACAGATCTGCATCTAGCTAAGAACACATGCAGTCATTTCAAATCACTTCTTCTTGTCAGTGCAGCAATCCAAGCTTTTAAATTCAAGAAACGAAAAAAAAAAAAAAGGAGGAGGAAGCGAAAACAGCAGGCAAGAAAGGAGAGATGGTGGTCTGCATTTAGCTTTGATTAACTACTAGATGTTCTGAAAGACAGTAATATGCACCACCAACAGGCCCACGCAAGCATCCAGAAATCCCTAATTGCATCATGTTGCCTGACTGCTGCTTCTCTTACTTTCCTGACATACTGGCTCCCCTCTTTGGCCACATTCTGCCAAGCACTTTGCAGAAAAACTGTTCTCCTTTTCCGGTACTGGAGGCTGCCCCTGCAAAATGTAGGATTGCTATAATGTTTATGGTTGTCAAGAGTAGAAAGTCACTATGGTCACGATTTGCATTTGTCTGTTTCCACGCAGAGACTGGCAAACAGGAGTTAGCTTCCATGCTGGTGGATCACGGGAACAAACTCACTGGGGCGGATTCATCACCCCTATAAACCAGCGTAGCCTCACTGATGCCTCTTGGAGATCATGGTGGCTTTGGTGACCAGCACCAGCTTTGAATCTGACCTACCGGGAACACAAAATGACTCGTCTGGCTGAAGGGAAGAAGAAGAGTCTGTCTCAGAAGACAGGTTACAGCCTAGCTCTTTCAGAAAACCCCTTTAGACTGCAACGGAGAAAACCTCAACAGGACTCTACAAAAATTTTATAGGCTATCCACACAATGGCTTTCTAAAAATACAGGACCGAAAAAGGAAGAGATTCTCCTAGGATGGCTCGAATTCTCCATTAAATACTAAGCAAGATTCCATAAAAGCTCTCTAAATGTTAGCAATTTCCATTAGGGAAATCTTTAATGATGGAAGGCCATTACCAGCTGAAGGCCTAGCAATGAGTTCCTGGCTCCCAATTCAAATCCTGGTGGACAGTGTCTGTATGTACAGCTGAGCAACTAACACATGCCAGATAAGACAGCCAACAAATTCAGCTTCTTTCCATGACCAGAGGGCCACTGCTTTGAATTTGGGTTTGTTTATTTTTGTTTCCCAATTATGTTTGTTAAATTGTTTGCACTTTTTTTTTCACAAATGGCTTCAACACACACTCTATATTCCAAATTCAAACGGTGCTGCTTAATTGCAATTGGTTAGATAAGTAATATTCTTACTGCCTGTGCACCGAATGGCTTCTGGATTGCTATGATATGCTTGCAGTGTGTAAATTAGCTAAGGGGAGTACAGACAATGCATCTGAACGTCCCCAAAATCTTCAAAAGAGACCAAGAGAGAAAATGTGTGTATATGTGGGCTTTCCAGGAGGAAAAATGAGATAAAGGCAAAATCAGGGCTACCTTTTCATCCTGACATCACATTTTAAAATGTGCTTCTCTGCCGTCTTCCTAGTGCTTTGGTTTTTTTAGTCTAAATGCTAACTGTTTGAAATTCATGACAAATACCTCCCAGCCAATTCCCTATTCTGTTTCCAAAGACCATAATGTCTGATATTCTCAACAGTCTGGCAGGGGAAAACTTTTGGAGAGGGTGAATGCCTTTCAGATGAAATATTTTTTTATTAACTTTTTCCATTCCAAACTTTTTGTCAAAAGTTCCTCAAATAAATTGTTTTGATTTAAAACAAACAAACAAACAAACAAACAAAGCCAAACAAAAAAACCCCCACTACCATGTAACAGTAAAAATAACTTGCAGAAAAATTAAATAATTTTCATTATCACTTTTACCGTGAATCACTTTCATGTTTAATTTTAGTCAGGTAAGGATATGCACCAGTTTGTGTTCCATTTTAAAAGCTGAAATATTTTGAGTCATTTAGAAGTTGAGATGATAAAGAAATGTAGTGTTTCAGAATCTCGGAAATGAAACATCTCTATGATGTCAAAAGAAAACCTTCCCATATGCCTAAATATTTCTCTCATAAAAAAATATAGGGATTTCATCTTTTTTTCCATCTGCTTTTCGGGGAGAAAAAAGAAAAAAAAGTTTCTAAGTCTTAACACTTCCAAGTGGGATGAAACTCTGTTTTGACAAACTCCTGAAAACAGGCCTATAAATGTAGTTCAGACATTCCCTCCTGTTGTGGCAATTACTGACAAGACTACTTCAAAGAATCCGTCTCATGGAAACATGTGTATAATCTGCTCCATCAAAGCACGCTCCTCCTTAAAGTGCCGCTGCACTGCTTTGTCTGAGCATCCAGCGGAACAGGGAGTCACACCTCAGTAGCGTGATATCCAAAATCATTGTCCTAACGTCATTTGGAGACACAACGGCTTCACATCGGGAAGAGGGACAGCATAACCACATCCATTTTGCCTCGAGGAAATGGAATGCAAAGACCTCATGGAAAAGTGGATTGAGGCTACATACAGGGAGAGGAGAATGTCGAGGAGAAAAGTGGAGAAAAGAGGGTATTATGACAAAACCACAGTGCAGAAAACAGTGAGTATGTGCAGGCCTGGTAAGCTGATAAACAGGTTTCAAGCTTCCTTTTCCCCAGAAATCCTACACTGAGCCCAAAGATGGTGAGACCCCACCTTTCCTGTCTATTACTTTGCTTAGTTTGAGTCCTTAAACTTTTGATCTATTTGACCAAGCTCCCTCCCAAGGAATGAAATGGCCCTTTCTAGGCTCTCCAGAAAACACACCACGCAGCAGGAGGTCTTCTGAGGCATCTGACGTTCAGTCCTCGCCTCTCCTCCTGTGGCAGTGAGCAAGTTTTATCTATCCTTCTCCTTCCCATGCTCCCACTCCTGCTCTCTGTGGCTCGAGCTCGTGCATGACATTGCAGGGACGGCAAATGAAAACAGCTGCCAACCTTCCCTGCTGCCTCCCCCGAGCTCTGCTTCGAACGGAGTAACACACATGGCCAGCTGCCACCTGCCCACAGCAGGGCACTGCTGGCAGGTCCAACCTCTCACTGAATCCACGTGTTTTGGTCTAAGGGAAGCCTAACCCCAGCACAGAGCTCAGCGAGGCCCGCAAAGCACAGTGGAAGAACACAGTGATTTAATTCCCAGTGCATTCCTGCTGCTGCAGCCACCAAAATGCAAACAAGGCAATTTAAAGAGCCTGAGTATCTCCGCATTGCGGCCATCACTGCTAGAAACATCAGTACAAGCAATCCCAAAGCTTTTGAGGGGGTCACGCTCATCTCAGCACTCTGTGCTCCATGGTCACGGAGGTAACAACACTGGCAGGAAGTTTGAAAATGAGAGCATGACTGTCAGGAAAACCTAAAAACTAAATTGACAGTGGAGACCTAGCTGTCCTCCATCACCAAGAGGAGATAGGTCAACAGCAATGAATGGGTACAACAGGCCTTACCATTTTTCTTCTCCATGAGAGAAGAGAGAATGTCATCTCTTGAACTGTCAAGACAGTATTTTTGACTAGTGTGACCTTTGCAAGGAAAACCCAGAACAGCCATGAGCGGGTCTGTGGGAGAGACAGGACGTAAAACCATGGAAACCCACCAGGACAGGAATCACACTTCAAAAACGATACCAGAGTCTCCTCCTCCAGCCTCTGAGACTAACAGTAACCTTACAGGTGACCCAAGCCTGTGTGACAGAGCCCATCCACCCCAAGACCACCCACCCTGTGGTGGGCAGTGCTGGTCCCCTCACCTTACCCCTTTTGGTAGGTGGTGCACTCCGCTAAGAACCTCAGCTGTCAGAAAACAAACTGGAAGCGGACAGACTGAACGCACCACCATGCAAAAGCCTGCCTCAGGAGGGACAATTAAAAACACACACAGGAAAATAAATGGCTTTTCCTTCTCAACCCCTCTTCCTCTTCAACAAAGTAACAAGACAGGAGCGGGTGCCTGTATGCTAGAATGCCCAGAAAATCAGCAATTAACAAGCGTTCCGCTCTAGCCTGTCTGCGATTTCCTCCCTGCAACTGTGGCTAAATGTTTAAATACATCACTCCCCCCTTCCACGCACTTGCTGTGGCTTTGGCTCACCTCAGCCCTTCTGGCTTTCCATATCACGCAGTCTTCCCTTTCTCACGTGTTTATCTGAGGCTTCCTCCAAGATAAACACAGGGAGAGGGGCGCGGTGACCACCCAGCTGCCTTCAGGAGCACACGCATCAGATGAACTAAGTGCGCTAAAGGCACACAAGCCAAAATGCACTTAGCCCCGTGTGCCACAGAGGTGTTTTATAAACCATCTAGTCAGCAGCATCCTCGAGAAAGACGCATTACCGCATCTAGCCAACAATAACATAATCCCCAGAATTCAAATGGGATTCTTCCCTAGGAAACTAAGTGCTAACCACATTACCGTGCAGATGCTCATTAACAAGCTTGTATCAGACAAAAGCTGCAAAGGTATTTTTCTGAGGCACAGGCTTAAATAAAGGTTTTTGACTCAACGTTGGCACTCAGAATTAAACAGATCGAAAAACAGAGTCTCTCATTAAATTAATACAACAATTCAAACATGAAGGCTTAAAGTAAGATCTATGCAAACAAGCACGGGGAGTAAAACACTCCAGTAGACTCAGCGGAACGCTCAGCATCATGGACACCTGTGACCTACTGGACTTCCTGGATACCCTTCAAACCCCAAGTTTCACAAAATCAACTCAGAAAAAGGTGCTGGCACTGTATGCTGATGCTCCTATCACGATAGGATGGTTTTCATTGTCCACTGCATAGAAACTGATGATCAAACTCGGAAAAAATAAACCCAAACTATCAAAACAGAGTAAAATTCTATTACAGAGAAGAGACACTGAACATCCTTTAAATTATATATAGGGAGGCCTCATAATTAATGAATGACTGAGCTTCAATCTGAAAACGAAAGCGTGACATAAAGAATCCACTAGGTAAACACAGCCCTGCAAAAAGAAAATCCTCCCCAAATACTTGCTAGCATAATCCTTCTTGGCCAACTATGTGGAAGCAAAGGCTAGGGCCCAACTTTGACAGCTAAATGGACTAATTATATTACAACTCCAACGTGGAAACCCCCTCATCTCAAGTTTTGCAAACAAATGGCAGACATGCGATGAGCTTCAGCAACAACAGCTGCAGAACAAAACTGGCCCGATCTCCCTTGCCAATAGATCTACAGAAAACAGCAGTCAGTCCTGATGCCAGTTCAACCAACCGAGAGAATACAAGCACCACCACGTAGCGCCAGAGGACCCGAAATTGAATCCATATGAACACATGACCTATTTCCATACCTTCCCATCTATTCATTTTATGTTGCTGCTCATCACTCAGATACCCTTTACATGTAAGACCAACAGCAATGACAAAGTTCCGAGCCGGCCCTGCTAGGAAATTAAACAGCACCTGGAAACATTCCACAATGCTGGAGCCACCAGCATTTCTGAACTGCTAGAGGGGCTCCTGACACAGTTTTGGCCTGTGTCAACCAACACTATGCCAAACAGTTCCCTGTTACATCTATGGGTTAGGACTCCCAACAGACCCATTCCCAACAGGCAAATCAGACACAGTCAATCTGCTTGGGAGAGTAAGAGATTTTAACAGACTCAGTGTGGGCTATTCCATCACAGTTGGCCTCAGTACCAGGTTACAGACCAGAGCACATTTCGTTGTTATTATACACGTAGGCACAAAATTGCTGGCACTCGTCCTTTCCTGAGTTCAGAATTCCAGCTGAGGCTGGTTGCCTTCCTTGCAAACAAGATTCTTTAAACTAAGATTTCCTTGAAAACTGTGTATGGTACTTGAGAGTCTTGCTACAATGGTGTAAGTACAGCTGATAAAACGGGTACAGCTGATGGAACAATGGGTATGAAGAAATTCTCTTAGATTTGTTGATGGCTGACTTTATATTCAATAGCAAGAAATTCAGGCTGGAATGTTCTTTACTGCTGTTCTCATTCAAATAGGTAGCTTTGGGGTTTATCCTCTCCAGGAGTACTTCTTCAGGGAACTTATTATCAACTCCAGGAGAGATCTGGACCAGCACACAGGTGTTTCCTTCCTCCAGATTCTGAGTCTAGCAGTGTTGTCGTGAGCTTAGCAGCAGCTCAGAATATTTTGGTGATTGTCCGTAAGTGTGTAGCACTGACAAAATATAGCACTGAAAATAAAAGACAGTAGCATAAGTGAGCAACTCTTCTCATTTCACCAAGAGGTGCCTCCTGTTCTGTCAGGGCAGATGAGAGCGAGCTGAAAGAGCTAAAAGTACCAAAGCTAATTAAATTTTGTGGAAGATGCTTTTACATTTCTTTTTACACTTAATAAGAGGAGGGAATCACCTGCAGAGAGTAGAGCACAGGTATTTCAAAAATTCTGTGACCTTGTTATCCATGTCATCCGTGAAGCTCTTCACAACTGGAGGCAACTAAAATGGCTCCAAAATCCTACGTTTAGGCAAATGAATCACTGCCCTGATTCAGCAGTCTGGAGAGCAATTTTGCCAACCAAATGCAGATGTCTAATCTATCTTGGCAGCTGACTCAACTGAACACATAGGCAGAAAAGTAGGTTACCAGAGCACAGATACTTGGATAACTATAGATATCTGCATTTAGTGGTCTACACTCTGAAGCTGCCTACAACCAAGATTGGAGTTCAAGTAGACCAAACTTGTTTTGAGAGGTCAAAGACACACTTAGAGCATGGGTACGAGATCTAGTACATTCCCCATTCCCTCAAAAAAAAGCCACCTTCTTTAAAGGAAGTTCTGCAAATCAATCACTTTCACTTCAAAGCAAGCTGAAAGATGAAATTTTGAAAGTTCCTCTTCCCCACAGGCTGCTCATATGTGGCCTCACTGCTCTGAATGGTTAGAGAATTTACCCCTGTGGATGAAAGTGGTACTGTGCCAGCTGGCTACAGGGCACGCAAACCTTCCCTGGACTGTTCCCCTTAGGAGCACCATTGAAGCCACACGGACCTCTTTTGGAGAACTGCAGTTATCACTGTGACATGAGAATACACAGTAAACTGCAGCCAAACCCAAGATCAATGAGAATAAACTCATTCAAAACTTGGAGGTGGAAAACACAACATTTTCCAAGGGGAAAAGAAATCCTATTCTTCTGTTTAAAACAGAAGCAGGATGAGAAATACTTCTGGTCATTTTTATAGAAAAGTTAAAAGATCTAAAGGAAAAAAAAAAAAAAGTGGTGGAAGGGAGGGGGAGGGAGACACAACTCAACAGTAGGGAAAATAGAGATTATAATGCCAGAAGGAAAAGTGAACTTCTTTGCCAACCTCTTGAATAACGCAGCTTATAGGACTACCCTAAATTAATTCATGCTTGGATAGAACATATGTTCTGAAGAAACAGCTAGTATTGATTTTAAAATTGCCAGTGATAGGGAATCCACCACATTCCCATGGTAAATTGTTCCAATGTTTAATTACTTTCACTGTTGAAAAAACTTGTGCCTCATTTCTAGTGTGAAATTGCCTGGCTTCAGGTTCCAGCCACTAGGTCTTTTTATACGTTGTTTGCTAGCTTGAAGTGCCCTCTTATTAAAGTTTGGTTTTCTAAGTAGGTATTTACAAACTGCAACCCCTTAGGCTTCCCACTGATAAACTAAAGAGGCTCTTCTCCAGGAACCTCAGCCTGTGGAGCATGGCCCCTCGCATTACCATCATTTGCATGTCTGCTTTCTGAGACTCTTCAGTTTAGCAGTAACTTTCTTTAACTGGGGACACCACTCACAGAAGCTGAGCACCTCTCAAGTTCAGACATCAAATATTACTTCCCAGGTCACACCTTGGATGCCACAGTTAACTCTTTAAAGCCTCCAAATTACGTCTTCCAGCATAATTTTTAACAAGGGTTTACTTTCAGCTAACTACTACCATACTTTTTTTCAAAATTGCTGCTTCTCAGAAAATGATCCTTTAGGTTAAAAGCATGGCTAGCTACTAATATCTTTTTGCATGCCTTTATATAGTGCTTCATAGTTGGCCATATTAAAACGCACACTGCTTTTCTAAGCCATGTTTAACAAGGAATCTGCAATTGCCTTGCATCTGTGACCTCATCCTTTTTCATGGTTTGTCTGCAGAATTTTATCATTTTTGTCACCAATAAACTTTCCTTCAGGTGGTTTTACATCTCATTCCCCAGTCTTGATAAAAATAATAAATGTGACAAGGAGCAAGAAGCAGTGTGCACAGCATTCTGATAGTACATGTTTGTGGTAATAATTCCCTGTTTGTGTCCATATTTTCAGAGTGCCATTTAACTGGTTTTTAATCGAATACACAGAGACTTATTTTATGTTATTCTTGATCAAGATCCTATGAGGTATAACGACAAATGCTTTCAAAAGTCTAACCACATCTGCACTACTACCTTTAGCAACAAATTTTATAATCTCATCAAAAAGATATCAGATTTGTTTGACAGGATTTATTTCCCATAAATCCATTTTGATTGGCATTAATTATATTTCCCCTCTTTAATTTTTTATTAATCTAATCCCATATCAGTTTTTCTATTATTTCACCTCAAAACAGCATCAGAATGACAGGACTATAATTATTTTAGGTTGTCCTACACACATCTTTAAATTTGAAATCGTATTTAAACACAAGCATTTTTTTCAGACTTCTGGCACTTCAAAACAAATGTCAAGCTGTGTGGAATACACCCAGGTCATGTCTGAAACTTTTGTAGACATATTACTCACATTTTCTAACTGGCCTTAAGAATGGCTGTATTGATTCAGGAGCCATCTGTTTTGGCATCCTGCCTCCAGGATGCCATGGATGACATGGAGGAAAGAGTAAGAAGCCTGTACCCAAAGGACCTTGCCCAACCTGCTCTCTCAGCCCGCAGTAATTTGTGGCTCTGGGAGCTCCTCTGGCAGGCACTGCACCTGCATCCTTCTGTGTACAGCCCCAGGGTTTGTCCTTCTGCGAGTCAGTCAAATTACTTGCTGAAAGAGTTTTTATTTCTAATCACCTCACCGTTCTGTGGCAGTGAATTCCCTGCAATGACTACACATTGCATACCTCCTTATTTTAAACCTACTGCGTGAAAACTTCCTTTGATGACCCGCTCTCACACGGTAAGCAGCAGGTAACAGCTGCTCTGTGATCACTTTCTCCATTCCAGTCGTGATTTTGCAGACCTGGGCCTTCTCTCAAGAGCCAAAGGCAACTCACTGTCTTTTCCTAGGGAAGTCTCTCCATGCCTATCAGTGCCAGTGCCTCTTGCCTTGGACACCTCTCCTCATCTCTTTTAGATGGGCACCAAAACAGTGTTTGGTTTGCAAGATGTAGACTGGTCACAGATTTGCAGTGACAGACATACATGTTCCTTTGTGCCTGGTTGTCCTGTTTCCCAATTAATTGTTAGGTCTTCATCTTTTCTACTGCCTCTGAACGCTAATCTGACATCTCGACAGAGGTAGATATGTTTTCTCTCAATTTACTATTTTGGAAGCAGCTCTTTATCTTCCCGAGCTATTCCTGCACTGCATTGTTTAGCTGATTGTCACTACATCTGGAATTGGCACTGCTGCCAACTCAAATTACAGTCATCGTGCTTATGAAATGACTCAAGACTTCAAACCCATTACCAGTCCCTTCCCTGGGCAAACCCTACCTGCGTCTAAAACAGCCTCGAGACGAGCTGTGTTTATTCACTTCAGTCAACACTGGTTAAACTTGCCATCGCAACAAAAACAACAGTTGAACTGGAGTTGTGCTCAACTCTCCCACCGTTTGGAATAGGCGTGTCTTTGTGTATTCCCTCTGTTTTCGGCGCAGCGTGTCCTAAAAGATGCGCACAGCCACGACAACGGAGGCAACAGCCATTCCAGTAAGAAAATTTAAACCAGACCGAACTCCCTTACTGGAACTGACGTCTTTAGCTGCACTCACAAACATTCCTGCCTATACAGCAGCCTTCTGGGGGCTTGCACATGCTATCTAGGGCCTTAACGCCTGGATGAATGCAGAACTACCCATGAGCACAAATGATCCATGTGTAGTTTTATCCCTATGGACCTGTGGTGGTGTTGTTCTGTTTGCCTGTGCCTGTAATGCAACAGAAAGAGTGACCGCCGTGCTGACTTAACCGAGCTGATTTTGATGCTAAACATCAAGCCAGAGGCCAGCAGCTGAGGAAGGTGAATGCAGGATGAGAGGTAGATCTTAGCTGATCCCTTGGCTGCTCCCATCCATCACATTTGCTCCTACTGGAAAGGATATGAGCAGATCTTTGTTCACGAACAGCTCTTTTTTAAATCTCTGGCAATTAGAGTGCATAAGGCAGTGGATGTGCCGTAATGGAGAGAGAAGAACCTTCTGTTTTTCTCTCTGTCTTAATTGCCTGTGTATTTATGGGCTTTGGTAATGTTGGTGAAAAACTTCCTGGCACTGTATGAATGCTTTTGCCTTCCTTCTCTCAATGACTGGCTTGTTCTTTCTATTCTGTTTCCTTCCTCTGTGAAGGCACTTTGCTGTCTGTGACCAGACAACTGCCCTCCCTTGCTGCACAACCTCTCGCTGCCACCTGGAATGCCATTCTGCAGATGGTCAAAGGAAACAAGTCCTATTAGCTTTACATTTCCTTACAGAAAACTATCCCTGAGAGAAGGGAAAGGATCTACATCTACTCCCCGAGGGAGCATCTTTGCCTCGGGGGGCAAACAGTACGTCCCAAGGCAAAGGGAGTCCCATTAAACAACAAGGCAACACTCAAAGTCATCCCCATTTACAGCTGTTGCTGCCTCAAGCAGATTTCCCCAAGGGTCTTCATTTAGCTGCAGTTCATTGAGAGGGTCAGGCGGGGATGGCTGCCCAACTGGTGCAATGCCTCCTTGTTGGCCAGTCCTGTAGCGTAATTAGACTCGGCCCCTGCGGAGGCTGAGGAAAAGAAGACCTGGGCTTGGTGCAAGGCAATACCAAGCTACATAAACTCTGGGCAGGGTCTGGCGAAGCCACTGGCAAAAGCCCCACAAACTCAAATACCACCAGGACCTGCCTCTTGCCCTTAGCCCCTTATACATCAGGCTCCTAAGCACATTTGTTTGCAGTAAAGCCAGAGGAACCCTTTTGTCCTGCTCAATAGGAAGCCCTGGCATTCAGAAAAACAGCCAAAGACTTGTACCAACTGATCCCTTAAATCCCTCCTGATAAACAAAAGTAACAGTAGGATATCAATGCTGCAGCCATGACAAAAGCTCCAAAGTAAGAGGTACTTTCCTGGACAGAATTCAATTACAG
This sequence comes from Mohoua ochrocephala, assembly GCA_013398855.1. Lineage (NCBI taxonomy): Eukaryota > Metazoa > Chordata > Aves > Passeriformes > Acanthizidae > Mohoua > Mohoua ochrocephala. The sequence continues at coordinate 50,174 of VZTA01018760.1, read as the reverse complement.
ACTTAACACTGGTTTTAATTACCTTGACCCAACTCCTCCATGGCACAACAGGCCAGCACACTCAGCCAGCACCTTGCTGCTCCAGGCACTCAGCATAGAGGCAACTTGCTCTCTTTTTTAGTGAATTTTGCAGCAATTGAAACTATATCAAATATATACTTTGCATCCCATGACACATCACTCGTCCCAAAAGGCTTCTATACTTCCTATCACGCAAACGGTTTCAAAGCTATCGGGAAGAAGTTTTAGGAAAGTTTTCCTGAAACAAATCAGGAAATTATCAATAAAGCATTACTTTAATCTCTCTTGTTTGAAAGTTGTTAAAGAGTGGCATCTGAATGAATTAAATACAGAGCACAGGAAAATAATGGAGCAATCATAAACAAAAAATCTTTTTTTTCCTGCTAATCTTCTTTTTTTTAAAGCAAGACATATTTTCTTTGGCACATAAAATCTTCAAAAGTCTTGATTTTAAAATGGAAATTGTTTTTGTCAACATCTCACTAAAAGCACATATCATTCAAAAGCCATTAAAATTTCTATTTTTCAATAAAAATTTCAATCAGTTTTAGGTGTAGAGATCTTCTAAGGTAAGTATTTCACTCAGTGCAGCAAATAAATATATTTAGGAACCAAAAGCCTGTCTCCTAATCTGCTGTTTCCAAAAAGAGAAGCCTCGGCTCAGTGCTGCTTACCTTCTCAGGCCTATGGCCATACAATACGGATTTGTTTGCTAAAGGCAGCTTAGTGAAGATAACTTTATTCCCTTGCACTGAAGGTTTGAGTGAGATGCAGCACCTTAGGTGTAAACAGCATTTACTACAATTTGATGATTCACAGCCATCCCATCATTTTCCACCACGGCATCTCAGGAACCAGGTCAGTCATACACATCCTGCATACCACGGCTGTTTGTAGCCTCCCAGCCAAGACCAAAGTGAGAAAATATGTGAAATAAAATGCCCCCTCTTTTCCAAAAACCGTGACAGATTTGCCATCACCCCCTCTCCCTAGTTACCATGCTGCCCTACTCCCTGAAATGAGCAGTTCTAGACGGGTCTGCCCTATTTCTATTCCTTGTGGGAAATAGAACATTGCAGGTCTGTCTGTCCCAGGAGGAGTTAAAAGCACTACCTAGGATGCTTGGAAGATTTCTAGGGATTACAAACAATAGTGAATGGAGTGTTATGACTGCTCTAACTTTTAATTTCCTTGCTTTTAAAGTTATATGTATTCTATTATAGGCAGGCTACACTCAGCTGACAGATACTGGAGAGGTTCTCTGTACGAAATTCCTAGGAGAAGGCCACAGGTATAACAATTGCAGAGTTTATAATCTAATCATGAGGAAAATTTTCAGCTTTTCTAAGGTTTCTAAGGTTCTCTAAGATCCTGCAGTCCCTAAAAGCAGTCCTTGTTTTGTCTCTGGTTCCCTGGAACTAAAAAAAACATATGCTGACAAGAAAAACAAAGCTTTTTTATTCCCTCCCCTCCCAACTATCAAACTTAAACAAGGGAGCATAAGTATTTCAGAACTCATTTCTCTCCAACAGCTCTCCATAATCTTAATGATCATTGCAAAACTGAATATTAACTGTTGTTTTCTTAATATCCCATGGCTGGGAACAAAAAGTGAAAAGGATAGGTTTGATGATGTGTTGTCAAATTTTGTACTAATTAAAAAAGATGTTTACCTCAGTCCTTCACCATTTCTCAAAGAAACCTGAATTCACTTCCATGTGCCCAGGGTGTGAAGGCTTTTCTAACCCTGAGAGCCACCACTTTGAGTCTCTTGGAAATCAACTGAGGTGTCAGTCTCAGCGGTGTTGTGGCTGAACCGGCAACACAGGAGTCTGCACACATAATTGTTCATTTAAGAACAAGCGTCTCATCAAGAGAGAGTTCTGAATCACAGTGAGTGAGCCCAGATTAATTTAGCAACATTACAGTGAAAACAACAACAGCACAGGGCTGGACCAGACTTCCTCCACAGGCTACCCAAAGAGGTAATGAGAGAGCAGGCTTTGGCTGGAACACCAGCCCGGGGTCCTGAACATCACAACTCTTTCACGGTGGATGTCCTTCCAGCAATGAATGAACTGCCATTATCATTTTTAAGTTAAAAAGACAAAAACGACTCCAGCCTCCCCAACGCTGATCTCTCTCAAATGCCTCTAGAATGCTGAATGACGAACACTGGACCCCTACAGAAAATCAGGGCTGGTTTTCTTTTTTAATCAAAACAACCAGAACTGGCTTTTCGAGCCAATGTAAAACCGTCTCTCCCTCCAAAATAGTCACGTTTGATATCATCCTGTAAAAAGCTGCAGAGAAGCACGGTGACCAAGATGACCCTGGAGACTCACACAGAGGACAAAGATACTTTGTAAAGTTTTTTAAATGAGTTTTCTGCACTGATGTCAGGAGGATGGGTCATTCTCCAGATTTAGTTTGACTTCCTATTTTTGCCCCCTGCATAACAACGATGCAATGACACCCTCACCCAAGGCTGCTACTCCAGCCCCAGTGGGGCTACATCTTCTCAGCTTCCACCCCATGTAGGGACCCAAACTCACCCAATATCTCCCCAACCCCTTCAAAATATGAAGGGGCACAGAGGTCCTATTTCATAACCATAGCTGACTTCCTTTGTAACGCATGCCTTGAAGTCTCAAGGTACTTTTCCTTCTCTAGGAGAGGAGAAACAGGCACAGAGGTAAGGAAGCTAAGATTAGAGGTGACCTCTGACAGCTGTGACTCACCCAACATCCCTGAAAAAACGTCCAGGAAAGCTAACGATGTAAACAAGTTTCCAAGTGTTGGACTGCCCTGTTTCACTCATGAGGTCATGTTTTTTGAAGCTGAGCTGGAGAAAAGCAACTGTCTTGTTTTTTTTTCTCATGAATTATACGAGCAAGGTAGTAAACAACTACATCTGCTAGACCAGCTCACCTACACTCTTCCTAAAGCAGGTTTGCAGAACCCGCTCTTCACGAGAAGCCCACACACATCTGTGCAAACTCCCTAAAAGAGCTAATTCAATGCGTGTAAATCACTGCAGGCTCCACGGCACGGGAAACACAGCAAATTCTTCACTATTTTGGGAGAGGTTCCCAAGAGGAAGCAAAATTTGATTTGAACCAAAAATAAACTACAGCTTGAAATAAAACCCTTATCTGCCAAGTCAAACATTAACCCCGGTGTTAGTGACACAGCAGCGAGGGTTGATCACGGGCCCTAAACCTGGTCCACAGGCAGGTATTCTGAGCTGCATTAGGCACTTGTTAGCACAGGAGGCCAGGAATAAGCATTTTGAATGAGGGGGGAAAGGAGGCAGGTGTGGCTGGCTGAGCAGGAGTACCAAAAGGGCAATATAACCACGTGCAGAAGAGGTGAACCTTGCTGTTGGCTCTGCAAGCAGTGCTCTGCCTTAAACCGCTCACTCAGGCTCTAGGAGTGGGTCAGGGATGGTGTGTCTTGGGGAATGGTGAGGCAAAGTCTTGGGTAATAACAGGCATTATGCAAGGCACAAGAAGGGCAACACCAATTCAGTGTGAGAGGTATGCCTAAAGTTACTCATCCCTTGTCTCACAGACCAGTAAATGTCCTCAGAAATCAGGAAGATTTTGTGGCCCAGTGCTGTCTGGCTAACAAAACGATGAGCTAACTCTGCCACGTCCCACTCTCCAGCTCCCCAAATTAAGTCTAACAATTTTCTACATTTCTGATGTGTGACCATCTGTTGCCAACCTTGTGCTAGACCTCACTGAGGCCATCCTAGGGATATGAGTTTCAAAACCCACTTGTCTTTCCTCCCCATTCGTTAAACAAGCAATTAAAAGTTTTTAAAGTATTTGTGCCCCCTGAAAAAAATGGCAAGAGGCTTATCTGGGTTACTTCCCACTCACGACTATCTTAAGTTACATCTTATGCACTCTAATACATCGATTTGAAAATCTGTCTACGTACCACAAAGCAAATGACACGGCTTTTCCAGAGTCCGTCTCGCTGACTAGAAAATTTCACACCCAGCCCAGTGGCCAGCCTTCCTTCAGCCCCTCCATATCAGCATGAATATTAAAATAGAAGAAAACTGTAAAGAACACATTACACAAAACACCTTATATTGCAAATAAGCACACTCTCAATTCAAAACTTCTGAGTCTTGAATTGTCAGGTCAGCTCATGCCTGCGTCTGTATTCTCCATCAACACCACCAACAGCACACGTTTAGCCTTAAAAACACAAGAGGTGCTATGAAATGAGAAGTAAATGCTGAGCGGGGAAGAAGATGTGCTTTTTGAGAGAATGTACTTCTCTGCTTGCCTGTGCGGCTTTGAGGACCACAAAATTATTTCATTTTCAAAAGGAACAAAAAATTATCTTTTCTCCAGAAACCATAAAGTTAAGTAAAACACCAAATGTTATGAGAATTACAAATAATTCAGCAGTTGGCAAAACTGGATGGAGCACGACTGACACAGATGGAAGATTTAGTGGCCAAACTCTAACAAGTCTCTGCTGAGTATGTATGCTCCGAGACTTTTCAGAAGCTTGCAATTAGGCCACATCTAGGTAGATATGAACTGAGGTGGCAAAAGGTAAATCCGTGACAATGAGGTTACTTTACCTGCCAAATTCCAACCTCTCCTCCAAACCCCAGAAATGCTGAATTTTCCTTCAAACCAGAAACGTGAACTTTTTGTTTTTAATGAGCAAGACAACATATGTTTTCTTAATCTCTGGACTTTTTAGCTGAAATTTTCACAAATATTCAGCCCTTGGCTAATACTCAGCACAAACTACTTCAAACCAAACAGATGCAGTTTGGCAAACTGATAAGCAATGTAAAATTACTTTGGGTAATGAAAAATGTTAGGCAGTTTAGTGATAAGCAACTGTATCAGCTTTGCATAGGACGCGCCTCTCTCCAGCTGTCTCTCTTCAGACCAAATTCAAGCGCACACACAGACAGGTACAGTTCATCTGTAATTTTCCTTTTTTCCCCAGTCATTTGCAGCAGATGGGAACACAACTTACTGTGTGTGTTGACTGCGTGTGTGCAGCACGCACTGGTATTGTGCAGTAAAGTCAGACGGAAAGCCAAAGCGTTTATTCCTGCTGCTGCTGCCCCTGCTTTGTAGGCTGTGTTTTTGCAGAGGAGTGAAAGGTAATAGGAAAGGTGCAGAACAGAAGATTGCAAGGGCTGGGCAGTGCAGTCTCCTGGCCTATTTTGGCTGCTTCTATTTTAGGTTCTTGGCCATGGGAATTTCTCTTCCTCCGCCGACAGACTGGCAGCAGAATCCCAGGCTCCCTCACCTCATTCTGACAGTGACTGCTGATGCTGTGACCCACCTCCCGGGATGCTGTCTGTGAGGGGGTGGGGCAGCAGGGAAAAGAAGATTTTAGGTAGACAGAGGTCATAATTTAGAAATGAGGGAGACCGAGGCCAGTCTTCCAGAGGAGGACTGCTCACAGAAAGCAGCTTTGCCCAAGACCTTCCAGGGAGAATTGGAAGCTGGGAGACCTGGTTCCCCTTTCCTGCTCAGCCAGTGATGTGCTGTGGGACAAGTCATAACTTCACTGCTCTCAGATAAAACTGGGAACAGGAGCAACCCCCAAAATGAGCATGCATGCACATATGTGCAAGAGGGGGAAAAAATCTACTGAATACCTGTAAATGTGCTTATTTCTTCCAAAAGAGATCTTCCAAAAAAGAGCAACACTAACAGTATATTCCATCTGCTTTACCCACTGCCCTGTAGAAAATGTATTATCAAACATTTTCCACATTTCATACGCTTCAATTCACATTGCACGTCCATTCCCTGCAATCCCTCTGCTGGTCCCCACATGCCAATCTCAGTCCCCGATTACCCCTCTGCAGTCCTCAGACTCAGTGATTTACTCTCCCTGCCTCCTATACTGACCCAGGGCCCTGCCTTCTGTGCCTGCCCAGCATCACACTCCTGCTTGCGGCCTCTCCCCAGCACTCTCCCTGTGCTGCAGTCTCTTTCCTTGCACACTGTGCTGCCCTTCCCCCCCAGTCCCAGTCGCACACTCATACAAAGCCCCTTCTGCCTATTAAGCACTTCCATTCTGCAAAACCTCACAATTAAAACTAATCCTTATCCTGCAAATAAGCTGAAAACGAAAGCGGTGCCTTAGAAAGCTTTTTATTTAATGAGCATCTTTGCTGTGGCCCTCGCCATTCCCCATCTTCTCTGAGCTCTTCTCCAAATGAAATAAAGATCAGCCCCCCTGCAGCTCCTTACTGTAAACATTAATTCAGGAGGTCACTTACATATTAATGCTGACCCTGTTTCTGTCACCTTTGCTGATACAGAGCAGTCCCATTAGCAGCAAGTGTTTTAAAAGAGGCTGATTCTTAATGTGGGTAAGGGTGGTGGAAGCTGACCTCCATCATTTCTCCTCCCTTCCTCGCCTACTCTCTGAATGTGACCAGTGCTCGTGAGTACCAAATTAATGCATGACATGTGTGTGCCCAGGACACATTTCTGTTTGTTTTCTTCCCCATGCAAATGCATGCCTGTGGCTAAGGGAAGCACTGTGCCCACACAAATAAGAGCAGCCTCAAAATGCAGCAAATGCCTGACACCTGCTTTTTTCACAAAGCACTCAGGTACCAGAATCATGGAGAACAAAGCAAAACACCAGGCAGACAGACCTCTTGCAAGGACACTTGCCTGGCACTTACAACACCCATGCACAGACAGACATTCCCAATCCCAGAGGAATGCAAATCCACCCTTCTCCTTGCCCCATGCCCCCTCCCATACATCCTCTCAGCCCTCACACTAGAGTGCATTTGCCTGTTTCAATGCTGCTGAGACTGACAAGTGGCCAGCAGCAGCCCTGTCCTTTTCCCTGCAGTGCCCCAGTGAGACACCTGAGCCCTGACCACAGAGCTGCAGCAGACATTTCCTGAAGATGAGTCTGAAATGTCAGTAGCCTTCGGTACCTAACACATCGCAGGGAAATTAATGGGAGTTCAGGACAGAGGGGAAGACTGCAAGCAGCAAGCTTGAAAAAACACCACCTGGGAAAATCCATGGGGGATGCACTTTACCTGCCAGGGCTGAACCTAACCTCCCGCACCATCATCTTCAAAAAGCTGGCAGCTGGAAAAGCGAAGCCTTTTCCCTCTGAGGAATAACACAGGGAAAGCTCACTTGAACATTAGCTACTCCACAACTCTGAACTCAACTTTGAAGAGTTTAGGAAATACTTGCTCTTGTAACTAAGAGCACAAGCCCTCCCACTACTGCCCACCCAATTGCATTTCCACTTAGGCGTGCACACCCCAGCTCCTGATAAAATATTCATGAGTTGCCCTTGGCCCTAATGGGGCAAAGCACCTGCAGAACTGGAATTGATAAGTGTTCCACTTGGGGCAGGTGGCACCCACATCACTGGCCACGGCAAGGCTCAGTTAAATCAGCTTGTGGAGCAGGGTCAGAGGGCATGGCTGCAGAGATTTATGCCAAACCCACATCCCTGGGCAGTTTACACTCGCCTTTTACTCTGAAAGGCTCGTATTTGTTCTTCTTCCATTTCAGGCAGAAATTACCCAGAGAGGAGCTGGGTGGTTTTGTGCTTGTTACATGGAAAACATAAGATGATGCAGCCGAGGGTCATGGCAAAACTTGTAACGCAGGGAGTGGCACTACCTGGGCCCACGAAGGACACCTTTGATGTTTGCTCCAGAAAGCTTCCAAGGCAAGGAGAGGCTTTGCCTGCTGTCATCCAGGCTGTATATTTGCCACGGCTTTCACTTAAGATTGAAGGGTTCAGACTTGCTCATTAAATATACATATGCATACATTAGATGGCAATGGGATTCTTTCTCAGATTTTAGTTGGGTTTATAGCATAAAATGAGAATTAAACATAGAGCAATCGAGATCCATGCCTGTTTTCCCTCTAAGCAAATCAGTCCACCCTCCAATTCCTCTGACACCACACCAGAGGAGCTAATTCTTCACACAGCATTACCAATCCCTGGTTAGTCACTGGCTCTTGCCCTGCAGCCCCCACACATCTTAGGGCTTCCATACTAGCTTTGCCCCTGTCCCTCAGTTTTACCCATTGTTTGTCCCAAGGACCCCACGGAGCTCTGTCAACCTGTTACTATAGTCCCTTCAGCTTTTCCCTCAATTAAGACAACCAGTCATGCCTAATTGTTCCTAGTTCTGTGATGGTTTAGTGATGTGAATAAATGTCCCCTCAGGACGATGTTGCAGACACTCAAATCATTCACTTGTGATCTAAATACAAAGGGCATCTGGGTCCTCTGATATGAAAGGCTGCTACATACTACAGATAATTATATTTATCTGGAAAAAAGGCAGATGAGTCACTTTAGTAACACATTTGTAACGAAAATGTGCCAAAAGCTCAGTGTTTCTTAACAGGGCCATGCACGTCCCTGTGTCTCCCACACTCCCCACCAACCAGATGGATGCAGTTCAAACTGTGAATACACTCGGAAAATTGAATGGTAGCAGCTAGGTCCCTTGTCCCTTAGTATTAGTCATTCAGAAACATTTTCACAGATTTACCTGGGATTTGGTCCTGGTCCTCCCACCTTCTTCCTCAGCATGCCTGGAGGAGACCTGCCTGGGCAGAGCCCCTCCATCAGCCCCGCTGCTCCTTTGAATGTGCCCCAAAAGCCCACATTCCTCACACTCTGATAGCAACCTGACCCCACGGGAAGCAATCCAAGCTGCAGCCACTGTAGCAGCCAGGGTTGCCTTCCCAAAACAGGCTGGTGGGAGCATGCCAGAGTGGAAGCACTCAGCTCAATGACCCTTGCCACGTCTGGGGCAGCAGCACCAAGCTGGTCTTCCCAGGCCATGCATCCCACTTGGCTGCTCAGCTCTGCAGGCAACCATGGCTCCACTCTCAGCACCCACAACACCCCCTTCTCCTTTTCTCTCTCTTTCCTTCACTTTCCAGTCACAGCAAAGACATCTGGGGGTCTCTACCCTTGTTTTCTGCCAAACCAGCGTCTCTAAATGACAAAGCAGCCAGTTTCTCCAGGCTTTCTCTCCACAGACTTGTGTGCTGTTGATTTTTGGCAACGCAGGTACTACCTCGTTGCAGTCTTCCACCCTTGATCCTCCTACACTCATTAATGTACAATGCTTATAAAAAATAAATAAATCAGTTTTTCCCCTTGCAAACTTGTGTATGTGAGCTTGCAGAGGGATTGCACGCAATGATACCACCCACAGGGCCCACAAGAAGCAGGGTGTGATGGCTTTGCCTCTCTTCTCCCATCTTCTCTGCCACCCAGTAGCTGGCAGGCATGAGAGGCTTTCTGAGGTTAAAAGTAGTAATGAGGCAATTTTGGCTCTCATACACTGTGATCAATATTTACTGGAGCAATAAGAGAGTTCAGAAACTGCAGCTCTGGCATGATAGAGAAGCTGGAGAGAGGAAAACAGCATTTAAAGTCTTCAGAGGGACATGACAACCAGCTAATGATTACTTAGGGACTATCAGATTTCCTTCTTCATTTATTTTGCCAGAGTGGTATAGTAGTTAAAACACAGCAAAATAAGCTGGGCCTGTCCCTAGTCTGGGGAAGCAAGTGCTTGTAACAAACATTTCTTTTTTTCCTAGCCAGGTTTGGAAAGAGACCATTGCTTGTTAAGGTGAACAGGAGCACATCTCCCTATTCCCAAGGTCCTCTGCCAACGTGGCATCCTGGGCAATGCACTTTGCCCTGCAGGGCTTCTGCAAGTGAACACTTTGTCACATATTCTCCTGATAAAAGGGGCTTGCTGCCAGTAATTTGTCTGCTTTCTCGATGTTTTTTTCAAGTCAGTTCATCAGCTAGCAAGCTTCCTGTGTTGTCCTACAAGGGGTAAACCTTGGTATCCTTTGGACTCAGCCTTAGTCTGCAAGCCACAGCATCCCTGCTGCACTCCATGGCCTCTCCAAAGCGCTGCGAGGGGCCTCCAGGCAAAGATGTTTCCTCTAGTGTAATCCAGACTTCAGCAGATAAAAAAAATCCAAACAGCAACAACAACAACAACATGCCAAGGCAGGACAATTTCTCAACAAACGACTCCTTTTGTTATCTATTTTCAGATAACAATGAGTTCTCATGCTGTTCCTGAAAACAGAGGGACAGATTTTGGGGTGTAAATAACAAAACAGACAAAATAGCTGAAGTCAATAGATGGGGAGAAAGTAGATGAGGAGCAGAAAAGGCACAGGATTTGCATGGTCCTGCTCAGAAAACGCTCACAGCTCCTTATAGCACATCACGATCCCTTGCATCAGAGTACAGGATTAAGACCTGACGTTTCCACATTTGTGGGATAACCTCAAAGTTCCCATGATAGTTTAGCTCTTAGAAAACAAACCCAATGTGTTAAGGATCTTTGCAAGGTCCTTTGACTTACACATCATCTGCTTCCTCCTACATAAATTACACTGCTATTAGTGTTGCTCAATGAAGAGCATGAAACAAATTGAGCCTCTAGCCACTTCTAATAGATAAGGGTAGTTAACCCATATCTAAGCTGCATGGACGTCTTTTGTGTTTAAAATTAAATTCTTGGAACTCATCTGGAAGCCCGAGCCTTGCACTGATCACATTTTCACTCTCCCATCTGTCGACCTCCAGCTGAGGCCAGCCATTCCTGCAGGCAGTGGGGGAATCCTGGGAAAGAAGCTGGGCATAAAAAAAAAAAAATGTTGTGAGGGGTATTTGGAAGGGAGAAAGTCAAGAATCTTTAGAGGCAAATCCACTTATTACAGAAAACAATAAAACTCTCTGTCTTCTTTCCATAACCACAGTGGTCTGAGGAATAGAAAAAAACCAGAAATGTTTCCAGTGTCCATTCCTGACAGCTGAGTTCACAGTGGAGCAAAGCTAACAACCAGCATACTGGCTTGGGAGGGGAGATGGGGAATAAAAATCAGGTATTTGTCATCCAGGGTACACCTTCTTTGGAAGGGTGCTCTAAAAAGAAAAGCACTCAGACTAGGATGATCCAAGAAAGAGGCAGCCAAACGAGAAAGAGCTGAGAGCTGCTGGTGGGAAAGATACGGTACTGAGAATGAAAAACAATTGGAGCGGAAGAGGAGACAGAGGCACGGAAGGCTCTTGCAGTAATCCCCCTCTTCTCCCCTGTGTTCTCTGTCTGATCAAATCCCAGCATAGTGGCAAAAAAAAAAAAATAAAATTGCATAGATCTGTTGATATAGGAAAGAGCACACAGGGACTGGCTTCTCCAACATCTTAAGAAAATGAGGCTGCACGTAATCCCCCTGCAGATACAATCCCCCTCAACACACACACACACAGACACCACGTCCTCCCCCTCGCTGCACAAATGACACCCAAGTACGTAGCTGCAGTGCCCTTTCCCCACTGTGAGCTGCAGCTGCCCTAGGCTGGGCACCCCTCTTCCCACCTCACTGCCTGCCACCCGCACTGCTTTTCCTGTTTCATTACACTGCTTTGATCCTTTCCATGCATCCATCTCCTTTCACCTAATTTCCTGTTCTCTCCATGCAAGGTCTCTCTGCTCCTCACAGGATCTGGTGCGTGTGTGTCAGGTACCATTGTGACTTCAAAAGGCTGGATGGAATGGAGAAGCAACAAAGGTAAGATCGCTGTCTTGCAGAGATTAACCACTGGAATGATGTGGAAAACCAGCGCAGATAAGGTTTCCTGCCAGACATGGGGCTTAGGACATGGGTTTCAGGGGTTCCAGCTTCCTCAGTGATTCTGAGTCAATTGACTTTTGCCTCAGTTTCCCCATTTTCAAAAAGAAGAGATTAATAGTAGCTACACTAATGATAGAAAAGGAGATGAAAAAAAATGGAGGGCAGACATCCACAGATATATGCAGAAAAAGGGATAGTGGGAATTAGAAACAAGTCAGAAGTTGACTGAAAAAAAAAGGTAGACAGACAGGAGGAAGGCAAGACGCCTGGACTAACTGAAGTCATGATGAAGACATGATGGAAATCAGCCACAACAATTCTTGCCAGTTTTGTGCTGCGGCTCTGGCTGGTTCAGTCTCAACATACAAGCTCATTTCTGTACTGCACATTCCCCCTCCCTTTTAAACCCTGATTAACACCCATTCATGCAAAAAAACCCAATAGTGCTTTATGATCATCACCAATTCCCAGATGGAAGGGGATGCTGACCCAAGCAATTCGCAATCCCAGAACCTCCGAGAGCACATATCTAACCTGAACTCTAATACAGCAACTTCTCATAGTTTGTGTCCTGAGCTCTCCAGCAAGGTCACTGGCCGTGTCCTCGCAGCTCCACTCCATGCATCCCACTGGCAAACTGTGCTCTCCTGTACAAAAGCTGACAGCAGGAGTCGGTGACCAGAGGTGGCTGTGGTTCCCAAGGGGCAAATGGTAATGCCATGCTGAAGATAGTAGAAGGGAGAACTTATATCCAAGTCAATTAGGATTAATGCAATGTGGGAAAGTATTAGTTCTGGAGCTGTAAGTTTCTCCATTAAAGATTGAAGGCAGATTGGAAAGGGGGGGGAGGAAAGCGAAGAAAAGCTAGTAAAGACTTTTCTTGGCTCCACAGCCCTTTTCTTCCTTTCTCTGTTTTTTTGGGAAGTGATGAGGTGTGGGTCTAAGACATTAGACTCTGGAGATTGTCAGTGGCTCCCAACCCCATTAAGGCAGCACTTTTTTTGCTCTTCTTTCCATCTCCTTTGCTGAACGCCGTTACGCACTGATGGTGGCTTGGCCTGCTATCAATGGAAAACTAAAGACATTCTCCAAAATGAAACATCATGGCATCAAAACCTTTACATTCGACTTCTTTGTCCTGAGGGGAGCTCACTTTTAGTGGGGAGGATGACAAGAACAACAGTGAGGTGAAGTGCCAGGTAACCCTGTGAGAAAGGCAAGCAAACAGGTAAGAAGGGCAAGTAAACTGGATACATTTAGCATGCAGTGGGGATCTGCTCTCAGCTGTGTCCCCAGCACACTATAACCAGCTTCCAGACTCTCCAGAAGTAGCACAGGGGGAGGAACTGGAGTCCACAACCACGCCATCAGCTTCTCTTCAAAGTAGTGTCATTTGAATGGTAGAGCTGGCTGAAGCATTCCTAAATCTGAGAAGCTGAAGGGCTCTGCTGGTTCCTTTCAGTGCTGACCCCTACGGGTGCAGAGGCAGATCAATCTTCCCTGGCTGCCTCCTCATACACCTGCACTAAGAGGTTCCCAAATCCATTGTGCCTCCCTGAGGCAATGTCCCAGCTGGGTCAGTACGTAATGGGGCTGCAGCACTGCAGGACAGTATGAAAGAGGCACAATGGAGTGCTCATCCTGCAGTAAAGAAAGACCTGTCAATGTTATTTGCCTGTGAAGTGCCACACATGCTTTATAAATAAGTGGATAAGCAAACAGCATCAAGTTACAAAGAAGAACGAGTGATGAACCCTCTTTCCTCTTTCTAAAGAAATAAATTAGGGTCAGAAAAAGAAATTATACGTAGTTCAAAATTCACAAGGAAGGTGGATTTTGACAATCTGGTGGTGCAGAGGAAGTTTCAAAGCAACCCTCTACTTCTGAATAACAGTGGGTAGCAGAGCACGTAGAGGATGCTGGCAAATTCACGATTTTAAGTATCCAGTTATATTTCCAGCAGCTATGCTAATTACTAAATCACCCAATTATGAACACATGCATCTAATATGGCGGCAGACCCCTTCTCATTCCAGCTCTGAACTGCTGCTGTTGGCAATTCCCTCAGATCCCTACCATGCACTGTTTAAATTTAAGCACGATAGGTAGAGTCCTACAGAAAGGAGGACTCTCTAAAACTAGATAGACACATGTACCACTGGACTGGTGCTTCAAAGAGAAGCAAAAAAAAATTTCAGAGCTCTGCATGGCTTTGTCAATGCCAGGAAGCACAGCATGCTACCGTGCAGCCCTGTTTTCTGAAATAAGGGCCAAGTCCCCTAGCAAAACCAAGGATGTCACAGGCCTTAAATATTTAACTAACATAGTTACATCAACTCCATATTGAAGAAGACAAGGCAGGGAACGGAAAGATGTATCAGAGTTAGAAAATTCCCTGGATTTTTTTTTTGTTATTATCATTGCAATGGAAAAAGAATTGTTGTGGTTTGAAATCCATTATTTCCCTGCAGTGTTTGCAACTCTAATAGAGCAGTCCCAGCTGTTCCCTTACTGCTTGCATGGAAACTACAGGTGTGCCTGAACATAAACAAAACAGGAAAAGGATGGAAAGCTAAATAGCAGCAGGGAAAAAAATGGGGATAAGGAGCCTGCACACACAACAGTCAGGGGCTCTTGACATTTTGCAGCACTCAGCCCCGGCAGTGAGCTGCCATAGCACGGCCCTGCTGCAGCATCTGCAAAACCCGGGGTTGCAATGAGGTTCAGGCCCCTGGTGAATCCAGGGAAGGGTCCTTTCCCAGCCCAGGCTGCCTCCCTGGTGAAGGCACCACCAGCATCCACCCTCCTTTTGGCACTGGCTCCTGGGAGGCAGGCATTTCCAGTACTCTTCTCTGTGCATGGTTTAGGAACTGCTGATCTCTTTCTTTTAAATCTGCTTTGGGGGTCCAGAATATGCCATTACTTTTTTTCCCTTAAAAAGTTGTGAAAGACCCCAGCTCAAGCAAACTGGGAAAGCAGGGCTTGCTATTGTTAAAGCTGTCAGGAAACTCAGCCTGCTTGTGGAAAGGACCAGTCTTGGAATTAAGACAAGACCATCAGAGGTGCCAGCGAGGGAAGTACAGGAAGCATACCACAGCACAGCCAGCTATAAAGCTTAAGTGTGACTATCCTGAATTCTGCTTCAAAGGAGTGAAAAGTGGAAGCACTGTGTCTTGCTTTATGGTGCACACCCTGCAAAATGCACGTTGTAAACCTTCCCACCAAGAGCATTAACCAGAGAAAATACCGGGGATTTACACAGTACTTTTACTTTGTAAAATCTAGGATGCCAGCAATAGACAAAGGAATCTTAAAATGTGAGCGTATAACGTGGTGGTATACACAAAATCACAGTGGCCATGGACGTATGAATGAATTCAGATTGCTAACAGCAGACCAGATAGTGTGCATTAACCAAAAGAAAATAACACTGTCTCTTCTCATACTATTATTTATGTACATGTTCATGTAGTTAAATTGCAAAAGCCTTCCTTTAAGGAAAATGACACACTGAGGATGTTTACTCTGGTTTTGTTATTACTTTAAATACATTTCTGTTTGATTTCATTATTCAATGTATATTTTCTTTTCCCAGTTACACTTGGGAGACAGGTACAACGTACACACATTCGTACTTTAGTGTTGTGACAACCAGCATCAGAGTTGCTGAAATATCCATTTCAAAACCTACCTTAGTGCAATCAATCAAATCCTTTGCTGCAATATAGGGAAAATAAGGCTATCGGACTGCAACTCCTGGTTGGGCAAATGGAGTGCAAAGCACGGAAGACTAATGGGGAGAGAAGAGAGAAAGAGGAATGCCAGAAAGAAAGATTATTTCAATGGCTCAAAGAGCTTAAAGAGTCTTAGAGGGGATTAAAGAATAAAACAATATATTAAAATTGCAAGGAAGCAAAATCAGAAACTCAGTCATCTCGGTAGCCATAAGAACGCACGGGCCGTGTAGCATGAAAGCCTTAAGCGTCGTACTTAGGAGGAAAGATAGAGACAGCAGGAAAACTGTGCTATATTACTGCATATTCCTTCTGACCCTGAGAAGATGGCATGCTCAGGCCCTTTACCTCTACCTCTCTGTTTTAGTTATAAGATTGTCACCAATAAAAATGTTCGAGCTCAGAGACCTGCCCTCCGTCCCTCCTCTAGGGATGCATTTATTTCCACAAAGGTTTCAAAATTGCTCGGAGGTCACTGTGCAGAGTCATTGATTCCTACTCAGGTAGCAGAGGTGCTCCAAAGGCTTGCTTTCAAGACTTTGATTTTTCTAGTAACACATTTCCAGGCAGCTGCACCCTGTCCTGGCTTCCAAAGGCCCCTAGTTAGAGGACACGCGTTTGTGAGAGCGTGTGTGCGCAACAGACGCATGAGCCGGGGGAACCCTGCTCTGCATATGCTGGCACCAACTGTATTCTTTAAAAGTGTCTGTATTCCTGGTTAGCCAGAAACAGACCCCAAATCCCTGCAAGCAAGACTCCGCGAGAGCATATGTTCAGAAGCACACTGACAATTAAATGAGAATTTCATGTCATCTCAGTACAACAGAAGCAACTGAAAACTACTTGCCTGGTTCAAGCAAGGAAAAACTAGCGCCACCAAAACTACATAAAACTCTATTGCTGAAATTCTGACAAAACTTCCCATTTACAGCAGCACTGTGCATGTGTATTTTATATACATGCTTCCTTACTTCAAGCGTGGAAAATGTCAGCCCAGAGGGAACTGTCTGAGAAAGTTACAAGCAGGCATTGAGCTTGGTACTCGCTTGCTTATTGTGCTCAGATTTTTTTTTTCTTTATATTTTTGATGGAAGTGTTGCAGCTTTTTGCTTTCATTTAGAAAGAAAATGTGTAGCAGACATATTTGACATACCAGTGCTTGAGCTTTCAAGGGAGACTGAAGCAATACCTAGAGACAAATCATTCTGTTCTACTGCTCCTTGCTTACCACCCCAACTCTTTCACCAACTCTTTTCCTGCTTTCATGTCTAAGCCTATTGCCTGTGCTGCTTATGAGAGCTGCCGGGAATTCTTTTCCCTCTCTTCCATTCCAGATTTCCTTAGCTAGAGCTTACAGCTCTTGAAGTCACTGTAAACAACTCCAGATCATGAGTGTCCTCAAGAAATTGTTGCAGAAAGAAAGAGGCTGAGATGACTCTGGAGAAACCAGAAAGGTGTTCAGTAGGCAGGTGAGGTTTGGAACCTCTCCCGAGATAAAGGGATCATGTGGCACTTTCACAGCAGAAGGACTGAGAAAGCCATGTAGGACCATCACTGGCCAAGCTACAGACCCCTGCAATACAAATGCAGCCTGAAAGCAAAATACTTGAGCACAGCATTTCGAAACCTGTTTAAAAAGCAACAAATCTTACTGTATATCTATTGCACACAAAATTCTGCAATTCTGTAACCTTCTAAATGCATTTTCTATATTGCAAAAATTAGATCAAGCACAGGAGATAAATACATGAAAAATATCTGGTTCTGCCTTGCCCTCTCCCTTGTCTCTACTTTCCTTGCTTTTCCTCTTTTTTTCCAAGGGAGCTGGCCACTAGAATTCTTGCCCTGGCATTCTCACCCGGAAGGTATCCAGACAGCTGGGTGAGCTCATCGTTCCAAATGCTTGCTCATGGGGATATAGTAATGACACTTCAGTCTTCCCCTTGCTGTGCCCTACAGCCCCCATACATTAGTGTAGGAAACAAGTTTACAAAGCAGAAGACAAGAGTCTGTCAATAACATTAAACAAGCTGTTATTTCTCCAGTTAGTGCCAGAAGAGGGTAGAGAGAAGGGTGGGGGAGAAAGAAGGGACAAATTGTTTCATGACTCAAACACAAATCCTCTGTCTCATGCCTGCATGTGTGTATTTGCTTCATTTTTTCACTTTCTTCCCTCCCTCCCTCCCATTTTTTCTCTTTTTGGGTGTCGAATGTAAATCTGGGGTTTATCTTGTTTTGCTGCAGCATGAGACACACGCATAATCCTATTCTGTAGAGGACAGTATGTCCTCTGTAACTCATACAAGAGGTGGTCCTCCAAGACTCCTGGGTCACCTGTCTGATGCCCTGGCTTGAGGTTCCACTTTGGAATTATCTCCTGCCTCCTTAAATTCCCTCTGCAGAGCATTTAGCAAAGTTGTAGACACAATCACCCTGGGAGGGGAATGCTGGCTGAGGTTGAATTCAGTCTGAGATTGAATCTCCCACGGGTAAAGGCTGCGTGGTCTAACTTCCCACCACGCTTAATGAAGACTTGGTCCTCACAGGCAGTGAAGTCAAAAGGTTAATTCAGATGATCAGGAGGTGTCTGCTCTAGGATGAGCTGAATTAAGTTCCTAGCCTCAACTGACTGCGCTGAATCTCTATCAGCTATAATGAGTGTTTAGACACCAAATCACATCTAGATACTTACAGGAAGACTCCTAAATTTAGACATTTTAATCTGGAGATGAATCTCCTAATTCTAGAAGTCAAGAAAATCTTTTGCTCATTGCCACCTTCCCTGTGAACATAAAGAAGAGATTTATGGCTCACATTCTCTCTTTTTGTGAAGCAGGACTGAGTTTACATGTACTGTGTGCACCAAGAAATACATAACGCCCCAGAAGAATTCAGCAAAAGTTGTGTCTGCATAATGGTGGGCTGCCACAGAAAAGGGGATGTAGCACACCTAGGAGCTGTCAAACCATGACACCTGGCAGAACAATTCCCCTCCTTGCAGAGCATCAAGGACACAAACACAGGGACTGGTACGAATGGCATTCCCAGCACCACTTGAGGTGTGATGTGCAAGTAGAATTACGGAGTTAGCACAGGCCTGTGCTTAAGCAAGCCCTGCTGAGAGGCAGAGTTTAGCAGCTCATGGGCAGTACCTTGCTATCACAGCATTATCTGGTTTCCAAGACTGAGCAAACCCTTCCCTGCACGATGGCTTCTTTGTGTCGTGTTGGACTCCTGTGCAACATAGCCATACCTGTAAAACACAGGCTGAGAAAGCTCACTAGATTCAGAGCTCCTCCTTCAGTGTTTGCATGAGGTTTGATGGTCTTGTGTTCCTGCTTTTTAGTTGGTTTGGTGATTTTTTAAACAAAATCGAGCTGGTTAAAGGAAGCTGTAGGCCATGCTTAGGTAATAGCCTGGAAATGTTTGTTAAACTGAAAATAAACTACTCCTTCAGATCTGGAAACACAGAGGACAAACTTTCTAAGCTCTTCTATCCCAGAGCCCAGATAGAACACCGAAGCTCGAAGGCACATTAAAATGAAATAACAACATACAACACTTACCTCTTTTCCTCTCCAAAGTACTTCACAAACTTTTATTAAATTAAGTCTCATCACACCCTTGGGACATAGGTGCAGTAAATACCTTCATGATAGGTGAGCGAGTGAGACACAGAAAACTCTCCACAAATACTCCTCTGACTGACTGTACGAATTGATTCATTCCAGTGGCACCCTCGTGCTGTCATTTCCCACTGAGTTTCAAGCAATCAAATTTTACTGCCACAAAGGGCTTGCAGGAAATGAACTGCAAAGTTTCACACAAGAGAATTTGCTTATGAAAAACACATGAGCAGATCCCAGCAAAGAATCAGAGCAGCAGCTAAGACTGCAACTCTCTGTGTTTGGGGCAATAATCCAAACATTAAGCTACGTGTTGTCAGCATGAGCCTGATTTATGCATTTTTAAGCTATTTGTGTATTTTAATTAAGCAGCCAAATGAAACAGGAAACCTCTAGCAAGTAGGTCCACTCTCAGGGTGTAAGCCAGTTTGCTTTCCACCACGTAAGTAATCCCCTTCTGTGGGCATGCTGACCAGTGTGTGGAGGACACACAGAGTAGGGGATGGACCTGACAGTCATAGATCAGACAAAAGGATGCTGACCACTCACAAAGCAGTGCTTTCTGTTTGGTGTCCAAGACAATTCATTTCCTGGCAGGAGCAGTCATAGAGACAGGAATAAACACCTTAGCACCTAATTTTAATTCAGAATGTCTTCATGCAAAAATGTACAAAGAGGACATGTAACCACGCAAAAAGCAAGATGGAAGAAAAGCGTTGCTGCAAGGAACTGAAAAATACATGTCTTGGGAAAAAAAAAAAACAAACAAACAACAAACCAGGGAGGCAGGGAGAAGCAAAACCCAATCAAAATCCCAAAAGTCAAAACTCCACAGCAAACAACAGGAGCAGCATGAGGCTGTACCTGGGTCATATTGAGATCTACCTGAATTTTCCTCTTCCATAAGTCCAGGAAACTCAGAAAGAATATCTCAGAAGCAAACTTACAGCCCAAGAATTGTTTGCAGAAATGGCCCTGGTTTGGTTCATTAGACTTGAATAACTGCAAGTAGTAAATGCATTCAAAAAATACAAAATTCTCCTGGAGGTGTTTTGCGACCGAAAGAAGCTACAATTTTAAAATTAATTCCACAACCTAAATTATTCTACTGGTTTCAGTTATCAACTCTATTTTACAGACAGGAAAACTGAAGCAAAAAGAAGCTAAAAGCAGTATTTTCTTCAACACATGAATATTTTTTCCAGATTTTGGTTTAGATCTGAGGCATTTTTGTCTTCTCTCTACCTTTCATGCTCTGGAGCTCCCCAGGTCTGTTACTGGGTATGACATCAAAGTCCCTGTTAACTTAGAAGACGTCATGCTTTGAGCTGGGTCAAAGGAAGCAAAGTTCTCAAGCTCATCTGGGTAATTTTCAAGACAAAAAAAATTCATTTCCATTTGAAATTTGTATTCATGGCTGCAAAGTCATCCTTTTTCCGCTGCTTATATTGAAATAATTATGTTTTTAAAAGATTGTAGATAAAAAAAAGTAAATGCAGCTAATTTTTTTTTCCCTTTAAAACATTTTTTTGGAAAAAGCTATTTTTCAATGAAATTTTGAGATTGACTCATCAGATGTGTTCCACAGAAAATATTGGTATTTAAATTGAAAAAAATCAAACACCTGGAAGTATGCAATCCTACTCCAGCTTACACAATCTACTGTGCCATCTGTACAAGGTAACTTCCATTCTTTACTTCCAAAGAAAGTATTTTGGAAAGAGGAATTTTTGCTGAAAAGGAAAATCTGAATAAAAGATTTTATTTGTGGGGAAAATCTCTTTGGAAAACAAAACAAATTAAAAACCCCAGAAGTTCATGAACAGTGACAAGAACAAAACCATCTTTGGTCAACTTCAGACAATATATCTTTTGTATAGATGCAACCATCAGGAAACTCAGAGGAGGGTGCCTCTTGGAGTTTGGATAAGGTAGGGTCTTTATTTCTTTTTTCAACCTCGGGTTTATTATTTTAACAAATCTATTTCCGTCATCAGATCTCCTTATTTGCTAGAAAAGATTAAAGATCTTCAAAGTGCAGAGGAAAAAGGTGCAATTCTTAAGAACACTGCAAGGTCGCAGGGTACTGTGTGCTAATAAAGTGTGTTGGTTTGGTAACAAGCTGAAGCAGAGAGCAGCAGGGGCACTGCTTCATGACTTCAGCTTTTTCAAAAGGGTCTGTTGAAAGTGTTTCAGGAGGAGAGACGTGTGAGTGAAATCTTTAAATGTGTCAACAGGGAGGCTAGACACTGAACTTCTGCCCACTCCAGAGCCAACACCATCCTTCAAAACAGAGGAGATTGACCTCTGCAGTAGAGAATCACTGAGTGGCAGCAGGGGGGTCCCTGAATTTGTTTCTGAGCCACTTGCAACAGAGAAACAGGGAACAGTCATTTGAAACCATGGCTGAGTGGGGGGAAAAAAAAATAAATTCTTTTTCCCTGGAAACTGGATTGGAGAAGGAGGGAAGTAGGATATTGATTAACAAAGTTCTCCTCTCTGCCTGTAATGAAATCGAAAAATGCTTGGAAGAGGACAAGCACAGTTCATTCTCCTCTCCTGCTTTATGAGGACTGAAAGATCTGCTATCCTGCTCGAGGGCAAAGCAATAGGTGCTGGCAAATCTTGCAGCAGGTACTGGAAATCCACCACATCACATACCTCTTCTTCTTCCCTCGAGCCACATTAACCATGAGCACCATGTCCTGCTCCATTCCCTGAACCACTCTCTGCCAGCCAGGTATAGAAATCATTACAATACAGCCTCTTCCCCTCTGCTCTGACCAGCAGAATGCATAAACCAGCTGGGGAAGAGAAAAAAGTGCAGTCCTTGCACTGCAGCAAGGAGACCCTCTAGCAAAGAAATGAGAGAAGTCAGGATGTTTCAAACAGCGTGGCTAAGTTTGAGATCACCCTGTGGGGTTCACCAATCAGCCCAAACAATCAATACACTGCCTTTCTCGGGAAGCAAAAGCACCAGCTTCTCTCTTAGCAATGTCCTCCTAAAGCAGATCCCTCCCTCTGTGCCTGATGCACAAGAGAAACCTCTCATTCCCACTGCTGCTGGACCAGCACCACACAATCACACACTCATCTCCAAGTGCAACTATCCCAGATGGAGCTATGTGCTCTTCAAAGATAAAGTGTGGCCTCAGTTGCTTTGCTGGATCCAAATCTTAAAAGTGGGAAGACTGACCCCTCAAAACTCATGTCCTCTGTACTTTCCAAAATAGAAGGAAAAGCCTGCGCAGATGGAGGAAAATACAAAATTAAAGCAATTTCCGACTGCCACCGCCTGACCTCGGACAGATTGCGCACCTCTTGGTATTTTGTTCTTCCTTCTTCCCCTCCAAGCTCATTCCCACATCCACTG
Source organism: Mohoua ochrocephala (assembly GCA_013398855.1). Classification (NCBI taxonomy): domain Eukaryota; kingdom Metazoa; phylum Chordata; class Aves; order Passeriformes; family Acanthizidae; genus Mohoua; species Mohoua ochrocephala. The sequence continues at coordinate 27,733 of VZTA01018760.1, read as the reverse complement.
CTGTGAAACTGAGATTGTAACACCTATGTCAATGACTGCGTGAGGACTAATTTAATTGATGTTTGCCAAGTGTAAAACAATCCTCAGGCAGAAAAACGCTTCATAAAACAATGCAGCTGACCAGTCAGTTTTATGTAAGTGAGCACCATACCATGGTCATGGGGAAAAAGACCAAAAGACGAGGAAGGGACAAGAGAAATCCATGCCAAGATTTCAGCAAGTATGCGTTAAAGAGGAGCCTGTGCCAGCATTTGAAAACCAAGCAGACAGCAGAGCAGAAGGCTAATAAAGAGATTCAGCTGATAACAGCTTAGCTAAAACACCTATAGATGAACCAGTTGGCACAGGAATCTAAGTGTATTCAAGCAGGGAAAGGCTTTGTTTTGTTTTTCTTATGCTGTATTTAAAATTTAAAAATTTTCCCTAAGGCACCATGATAAAATAAAAAGAAACCAAAAAAAATTATTTTGGCTAGTTTAAGTATTCTGTCTTCACAGATGAAAACAAACAACCAAGACCCTTCCCCTCCATTGTGAAAATATCACAATTTTCCATTCTTTTTCAATCCGAATTTTGTCAGCATCAACTTGACTTCTAAAGTCATCGATTTTGCCGATACAATGTCTCTGAACAGGAAAATTTTCTATTGATATTTTCTAATAATCACCTCTAGTTTAGAGCTGAAGGTGAATGGAAAACTAGTGGGATTGAATTTTTGCTACTGTAAGGCTGTAATACTTTTCTCCCTCTCTCTGAAGATGAGAGATTTCCTTCTCCATATTGGGAGTATGCTGAGAGAGCCTTAACATGAGGTTTAAATCCACCACATGCTCTGTGCTGCTAACCTTAGAAAACGACAGAGCTTGTGTCTGTCTTTGGTGGAAACAGGTACGTACTGCATGATGGCCTCTGAAGGATTTGGTCAGTATCTTGCAAATCCTGCCCCAAACATCTTCCATTCTCACAGCACAATCCAGCTTGCTCCGTTCTGGTAAGCTGCTGCCATCCATCCATCTATCCCAGAGGAGGCAGTTTACCATCAGTGTTGTTTCAAGATATGATTTTTTTTCCTGGTGATTTATGTAGAAAGAAAAGCTATAGAAATGAGAACCCCATGAATATTCCAACATTTTGTATTATTACGTGTTAATCACTCTCCTCTCCAGAGATGCCATTGCTGATTTAAAAGACTCAGTTTTTTTTTCTTTAAAGGTATCTCCAGACCCTCTTAGAGAGCTGAGCAGACTCGGAGAGATAAGAAGGAAAATGCGCCTCTAAAGATGCTTAATGCTCAATTCTGAGCGTGTAGAGATGCTCACAAACTCTAAGCTCCACAAAGGACTGAGAGGTTCAGTTCCATTCAGTGTGTATATATTTACCCTTATTCACAGCATTACAGAGTTTCCACTGCAGTCCTTCCAAAAGAGATATAATAAGTAGGAAAGCTTTCTGTGACAGAGTGCTCTGGCACATTTATCCAACAGTTTAGCAGAAAAATGCAGAGATGGAGTCTGCAGCTAAAGAAAACAGAGCTGTCACTTAAAAGCTCTAATGTTAATAGCTGTTCTGCAAACCCCATCACAATGGGGGGAAAAAAAGGAGAATACTGTGGAAAAAGGGAATAGGACAGCGTGAGGGCCACAGCACCGGCTGAGACATTCAAACAATAGGTGCAGTACTAGAAGAGTCATGGGAGCATTAATTTGGGGTATTCCCCTGCAGTGAAGAAGGACGTTGCAACTAGGATCTCAAGGAATGGCTGTGCAAATCTCCCCAAGAGCTGCCTGAGCTGCTGACCTCCTCACTGTCCACCTTTGCTCTGGCATCACTGCAGCAAAATCTGTGGGGCAGTCAGATCCGCTGCAGCCACAGCTCTGCGTGCAAGGCCACCATCATCTCATTACCCATGGAAATGCAGTCTCAAGAGGGGCAGCCTGGGAATCAGGCAGCAGAGCCACGCTCTTCCTGGCCCCAAGGGAAAGAGGAAAACTGCAGGGGTGCATCAACAGAGTTGGTAATAAATGCAGGTGCATGTAAGGAGGCTTACCAACCCTGGATTTAATCTAGCAGAGATGCCACATTTACTCTAGAGCCCACGCCGCTCTGCTCTCCGGGTTGCTCGTTACCCATACTAACACCATACTAATTAACCCTGGTGCTGCTGCAGGCACAGCCATCCCTCTCCTCCCGGGGAGAGCAGAGGAAACAGAATGAAGGATTGATAATGCTGAAGAGAAGAGCAGCTTGCAGTAGCCAAGCTGAAACGAAAGGAAATGGTGAATGTGTTTCAGGCAAATGAAGTAGAAGAGACAAAGCTGCTTGCACCGGATATGACTTAGATACATCATGTACAATGTGGTGGAAAGATCCCTCCCTGTGTTACCCAACCAGATTTGACAAGAAAGCCACTAAAATGTTGGGACCGAGCCATTTGGGACATCAGGTTAGATTCTGCCAGCTGGTAGATAATGCCTAACACATCCAGAAAAATTTTTAAACTTTTATTGTTTGGCACTGTTAAAGGCTGCCTTCCCCCCAGACACCTAGGGTAAGGTCCTGGTCTTCCCACTTAGCTATATTTTCAAGTATTTATCAAAAATGACTAGTGACTCTCCTCAGCTTAATTCATTCTCCTCCTTTCTTTCTTTTTTGACGCTCCCAGCTCTGCACTTGCACAGCCACTGCCGGGATCGCTCCAACACAATCCATTTCTGTAGGCAGAGGGGCCAATAGCACCTCTGTGGAAAAGCTTAAGTGTATTACCCTTACATCAGTGCATCCCCTCAGCTGACAGCTTATGCAGAAAATGAGCAGGTAGTAATAGCAAATGTTTCTCCAACCTTCCCAGACTGATAGTGACCTCTTGCAGGCGATACCCCCCATGGAGAAGACCACCTTTTTCCTTCCATCCCTGTCTCCCTTCAGCACGTCCCTACGATCAGGATGCAGACCCAGATGCATTAGCCAGAGTCCCCGTGGGGCTGCTACCTGGCACCCAGCTAAATCGACTGCTGAGAGCGCTTCCAGGATTACAGGGCAGCAGACAACTTGAAAAGGACTATCACAAACTAATGTTTACATTATGAACCCCATGTTCCCACCTTCTGAAGGCTCCCTACCATCTCCCTGTCTGTAAGCAACCAGAATTTGGGTTTCTTTGAACTGAGCTAACAGAACTCATACATAGCCATTTCAGCAGCAGAATATATAACAAATACCATCAGCAAAAACAGGAGAGCAAGCAAAGGAAACAATTGAATTAATGGCTGATATTTTTGCGTCCCTGTAATCTTCCTCACTCCTTCCCCACAGAGGCCTCTGAAGGGAGTTGACAGAGCTCTGACTGCAAGGGAGATGTTACATGGATGAGGAGCCACTTCAGAATGACACAAACCTGTTTTATCTGTCAGTCAGGATGGGGGATGAACAGTCGTTTAGCAACAGTGTCACTGAAATTATATTGCTTTTCTTTTGAAATACATAAATATTTGATTCTCTCTTCCTCAACTTTCTTCCTCTCCCCTTGTTTTAAAACAGAATCTCATAGATTTTAAAATAAAACCACAGTTTGTTTTTTTTTCTCAGTCACATTCAGCTGGTTTGAAAAATATCTGAGTGTCTCTGCATGTAAGAGAATTGGCATATATCCTGCCTACGGCCGATAAGAAGAAAAAAGAAAAAACAGGGAGTTGGCAGAGTATATTGCCACTAGAATCTAGCAGGTTTCTGTCCTCTTTCAGCTGTGGAGATCTTCCTTTAAAATCTGATGAGACCAATTTCAGGGGAAGGTCTGCAAGCCCCAAGCTCTCACCACTTGCCATATGCCAAATGTCCTGTGTGACAGTAGATGATAGGACATGGGCCTGCTCTACCTGACCCACAGGCAGGTGCCCTGAACTTGAGTTTCCTCCATCTCTGAAGTACAAAGGCTGTTGCCAGCAAGAGCTCTAGACCTTCACAAGTCCCAGGGGGTCAGTAAGCCAGCCTGGGGAGGAAAATCACAAATATGTAATTTTAACCTAGCCAGGTGGACCTTTGCCACAGGAGGATGGACACGGACCTGAAAATTTGTCCCAACTGGAGCACAAACCCCTCATTTTGTTTTAAAGTCTTTCCTCATTACATACAGGAAACACCACTGGGTATGTTTATCGGATTGAGACAAAAAGCATAGATCAGTTTTTTACACGGCACTCGGCTTTCCACATTTTGGAGGCTGACTAAATACAAAATAACTCTCTTTTCTGCCCAGTCTGTGTGGCAGAGAGTAGCCTATTGTCCCTGCTGCTGCCTTAACTCAGGTGCCGGAGACAAATTCTTTTGCTACCGAGAGTTGTGCGTGACTCCTGTCCCCAAACTGGTGAGGGGGAATGCATCATTACACAGGTTATTTTTGTACGAGAGCAAATCCTGTCAGTGCCGTGTCCTTAGGGATAACGTAACATTCTTGAGCTCCATTAGCAAAATCTCACATCTATGTAAAGGATTTGTAGATGTTAACCCAGGATTGTGAGGGACTTCTGAATAAAACACATGCTAGATGGTATCCATGGTCACACTAACAATGAAGCAGGATTTGCCACTTTAGAGTTTGCCCTCGAGAGCACACAATTATCTAATGCTTCAGAGAAAAATAACAAACATGAGCAGAGTCTTGGCCAAACCAGAAGATTTCTGTTTTGTGGGAAGATCTGCTTCAGGAATTTTTGCAGAAATTGCCTACTGAGGAATGGGGGAATTTATTGCCACGTAAGAAGGGGGTGCAGCAAGAACACACAGCAAGGCCTCTTCAGGCTGCAGCTCCACTGTGGGTTTACCATTGCTGCAGCACTGCCTTTTTTCCAGCTCTAGGCAGACAGGCTAATCTGCCCCCTTCTCCAATCCATTCCTGGGCAGGAATGGGAATTGATTAGCTCTGTCTTACATCAGTTAAAAACTATTGTGGAGCAGCATCTTCAGGGACCATGGTGATCCAAAGAATGTACTTCTGAACAGCTCACCCCATGAGCTGGCTTCTGACAGCCCTTGTGTGGTGGAGGATCATAAGTCTGCTGAAAACAGTAAGTTTCTGCAAAGTGTTTTGATTTCAACAAAATGATATTTGCTAATGAGAACCTGAATCAGTAGAACAGTCCCAGCTGCTCCTCTCTCTGGCAAAAGAAATGGGGAAAAAAAAGAAAAGAAAAACAACTAATGCTTTTGTATGTAAAAAGACATTTCCAGCTAGAAGAAAAAAAAAATTAATGTTTGTTCTTTTCACAGTAGCGGCTTGGAGCAGAGAGGAACAAGGTAATTTCACATGTTCCTGTGAACAAGCTGCTGCAGATAGCTTCCCTAGATAATAAGTAGAAATGAGTGAGAAGAAATGGATAGGGGAAGATCTATAATAGTGCAAAGAAATGTGTGATCAGCTAGGGAATTCCTTTTAGGAGCCTTGTAGAGAATATTGTATTTGCCAGACCAGATCAGACCACTGGGCCAATCAAGTGCAATTTAAGCATTAAGTGTAACAGCTTGATAAATCTAGGTCAATGCACCTACACGCAGGTACAAGTTTAATACCACTTCATTAGCAGGACTGCAGCACCTAACATGGAGCATATCTACAGGTCCTGGAAGAGAGAAACTATTGGCATTTATGAGATTGCACAATTAAATCAATGAGCTTCTCTTAATGAGTGACCAGAGATTGGTCCCACTTTACAATTTCTAGTCTGCAGCAGCAGACGGTGCTGATGCTTCAAATATAAGTGGAAAACAGTGCTGCAATGCCTCTCTGGCCAGTGTGTAACACCCTGCAGGAGGCTGGAGAGGGAAGAACTCTGCCTTTTTGAGCCCGTGCATTCAATCAGCCTTCACTGGAAAAGTATTATCTTAGCATGCAGCAGACCCACAATTACTGTTAAATGTTCGCAAAAACCAGCGCTGACCCGCTTCAATCCATCTTGGCACCTTGTCTCGGCCACAACCCGGTACAAGGGGGATTTTATCTTTGCACTTGCTTCAGGTTACTACAGAGGGACTTCTGGGGCTTGCTCAAGAGCAGAGAAATCTCAGAATTTTTAGGTGTACTTCTAGGATCTCATCTCTGCAGGGGGGCTGAGGAAGACAGCAAAATTCCTGACCGCCCTGGCCAGAAGGCGGGAGAGGGAGTGAGATGACAGGGGAGGGCCCTGCTCTCCTGAGACTATGGAGAGATGAAAAGACTCTTTATTATTAAAAGATAAAATTGGCAGTAGTAGATCAACAGCATTAGATCCCCTGTTCCTTCTCCCACAAATGAGAATAGTACAGTTTTCTTCTCCTCCTTCCTTGACCACCCCTCATGACTCTGAGACTGGTCCAGGCTTCTCACTTGTATTAGCCCCAGGGTCGCTCAGCTATTTCAATAAAGAACCCTCTCCGTACCACAGCCTTCAGTGTCTGAATAAAGCTGATATTCACTCATCTCAGCTGCAAGCCAGCTTGCTCAGGTATGACTGTAGTACACAGGGACCTCTCCCAGGACTGCACTACAGTCATACGGCAGAGCAGCACTAATGGCAGCCTGTTGGATACTTCCAGCACAAAAAGTTGTGCACCTCCCTTCCAGATGAGCCATCACACTCACAGAATTGCAGCACACTTCTGTTTTGGCAGCCACCCAAAGCATACAGAGAACAGTAATACAGGTACACAAAAAGCACATCATGCTGTCAGACCTCACAAGGTCAGGGCAAAACCTGCTCGCATTCAGGGGTGGATGGGGCATTGAGCAAACTGATCTAGTGGGGGTGGCACCCCTGCCCGTGGTGGGTGGGTTGGAACCAGATGATCTTTAAGGTTCCTTCCAATCCAAGCCAAAATCTGTCTCTGAAGCTGCCCTGTGATAGATCTACTTGTTCTTTTCTTAGAAACAACTTTCAAGGGCTGCTAACACAAACCCAGACTTAATATAAGTGCAAAAAGCTCCACAGGCATGTAATACGTCTTTTGGAAATGAAAAGTGGTCCAAGAGATCTAATCAGGTGAAAGGCAATTCTTTTCTGAGGCTGTCAGATGCAGATGAACTCTGCAGGGCTTGCTGGCTCCTGAAATGCCCATCTAATCTACCCAGCGCTGCCAAAGTACCATCAGACCAGGCCTCCTAAAATCCTGGCTAGCAGCCCTTCCACCTATTCCTTAAATGCTCCGCTCTGGGGGTTTTTGACCTGATCATTATTATCCAAAACACACCGTTCACTTGAGCTAGACCTTACAGCCCCTTGGAGACATCTTTGTTTACACAATTGCCCTTTTATTTGGACAAAATCTACCTGTAGAATATGGGGTTCAAAAGCCTCCATGTGCTTTGCCCTAACAAACATGACAATGTTATGGAAATTAATCTGTGTTGGAAAAGTATCTGACTCTGACATAGAAACAGTTGATAAAAGGAGAGAATGCTTCCTACTTCTCCTGCAATAATAATGACAGCACTTAACCCCAGGGAAACACTACACTAGAGAAAGATGGTCTTGGCAATAATCAGAACAACAATTTGCAGGCTAAAATTGCCATCTTTCACACACTTCTTCCAGGAAGCAGGACTAGAGGATTTTGCAGAGTGAATATGACACACAAGTGGGGGTGAAAGAGCATGGAGGGAGCTTCAGCAGGAGTCACGGTACGTGTGGAATTACAAGCAAGGATGGAGTCCAAGCACAAACGCTCTTGTTCTCAGCTCTGCCCCCCTAAACAGAATATCCCCACAGCGCTTCCACCAGCCAGGTTTCTTACACAAGTCAGATATCCTGGAGTCAGTAGCATGAGGGCTTTCACATGCGCACACGTGTGCTCATGCACGGGCTGGCAGTGGGACGTGCTAAGAAGTGGCCAGAGGCAGCGCTAGGCTTTGAGTCCAAGGAGTGGCAGCGAGAGCAGGACAAGATGGTGAGCATGAGTCTAGCACAAGCTCGCACAGGACAGGGGACCTGCACGCAGGTCGGGGAGACACAAAATGGTGCAAAGGTGGTATTGAGCATAGGGAGAAGTTTGCAGCTTGTTTCATCTTGGCATCACCCCCACATCCTTGTTGTTTTCCCCTTTTTCTTACTGTTTTTTCTGCTTTCACCTTGCATATCTTCTCAAACTGCATGGTAAACAGTATTGCATTCCCACACCTGTGCCTCACTCCCTGAATTCAAAGCCACCTTCATCATCATGCCATGCCGATCCCAGACAAGCCCCGAAAGGCACAGATTGTTCAACTCTCATGTGGATGTCACCTAATGAAGACATCTATAAATATGGGCACATTAGAGCTCACCATCTGGCTGTGCCTCTTGGATGGCTCCGCTCCCCACAGATCAGTGGGCATGGAGATGGCTGCAGCCAACCAATTATCCCTCTAGCTGCTGCTCCAGTCCTGGCGGGCACGGATGCCCTCAGCGATGCCGCTGGCTGCCGAGAGCACAGCGGAGCAGGGCCATTCCAAGCGGAGCAGCGAGCCGAGCCTGGCTGGGGCTGTGCTGCCCCTCCGCACGCCGCTCCCAGGGCTGGCAGCGCTCCCCAGCCCCTGTGCCCCTGCAGGGCCAGCTCTCATTCAGCGCCCCGGCAGCACTGAGAGGGCAACAAGTCCCCTCCTTCTCCCCCTGTCTGCATGGCACCAGCTTCAGCCTTCCTATCAATCTCAAGCACATTTTTCTTCTTTCTCATCTGCCTCTGACACACCTTTTCTTGAGCGCTAGGCACAATTTTTCTGTCCGCTGGTCAAAATGATAAATTGGAAATATTTCTTTCCGGGAAGACTCAAGACCTATCATTTAATTTTTGCTTGCTTGTTTGTTTTATTTTAGAAAACACTCTTTTCAGATTGGCTGAAACATTTTATTTAACCTATATGGAAAAAATAAAAAAAAAAGCCTTTTCCTTACAAATTTTCCAAAACAAAACTCACTGCAAAATCGGAAATGGTTCATCTTCTCCAAATAATTTCTCTCTTTTTCCCTCCCCGAAACTAAGCATGACGCACAAGAGTGCAAGCTCTCCCCAGACTGTGCTTAGGGAGGTAAAATAGCACTCTTGCTGACATTTTTCTGCCATCCTACTCTTTTCCCCTATTTTTCCCTGCAATCATCTGCCTGTTCCCAAATGCCATCACAGTGGCCAGACCAAGCTCTCAGAGCGGAACTTGCGCACAGAAAAGTTCACTGAACTGCCATGGCACATTTTGCTCCCTGGATATCCTGCAGTCACAGGACACCTAAGATGATTGTATTTTCTTTGAAGTACATGAATATTTGATATTCTCCCTCCCTTTCTTTCCCCTCATCTTAATTATTCTCTTATTTTGAAACACCAGCTTGCATGCAGTATTTAAATAAAGCTGTTTTCAGAGTCACAAGCAGCTTGAAACACTCAAGCCTCTCAAAATATATATTGCAAGTGATGTATATCCTCCTGTTCTGTGCAAAAGTGGCAGAGAGCAAGGCACAACCTCGGGAATCCATACAGGACAGAGCATTAGAGGAGCAGCCTTTCCCTTCTGAAAGCTTGGGTTCACTCAGCAAAGAAATCTGAGCACGTGAGTTGAGACAGAGGGTCAGGGCTGTTCCTGTGCAAATCACTGAAAGGTCTGGCACAGCAAACTTTACCCAGGCAGGTGTCTGAAAATGCAAGGGATGCAGCGGGTCAAAATCGAAGCAGGGAACGGGAGGGAAATATTCAAAGTTGCAATTTGGAAAAATAGCTGCTGCAGGGCCAGAGAGAGAATGAAAACACAGAGAATTTGCCGTACATATGGCTATATTAGGTAACTACACATGTAAGAAAGAGTTCAGAAGGTTTGGGTGACTCAGCAGCTCTACAGACCTACACGGCCAGATCACACAAACCTTTGCCAAGGCCCACAAGCTGCAAGGATCCAGCTTTGCCGGATTTTGAGAAGCCTGTTTTATGGGACATCTTTGAGAGGGTGCCCAGAAACCCATTTGCTTTGAGTCATGGCATTTTTACACCAAAACATCGGTTGATCCAAAGAACCACCAAACACTTGGATGTGCAGAGACTCAGGTGGCTCTAACTGCAGGCCAGAGGGTGGGATGTTCCCTGTCTCAAGCAAGTGGAAGTGCTGCTTCAGGTTCACAGCCAGCATGACCCTCAGGGCTGGGGCTGGGCTGCTTTTCATGGAATCGTTAAGGTTGGAAAAGACCTTCAAGATGAAGTCCAGCTGTTTTGGGTAGCTATATCCTCACAAAGCTGTCTATTACATGAAGGAATGGACACTAATGGAGATAACCACTTGCACCAGGTGAGGGTGCTACAGACCTGGCAGCTGTTCCAGCTGCTTGAGTGATGTGTCCTGGCTTACCTGGAGGTGTTTCCCTGAACAGCTGAGAGAAAAGGAAACGAAGCGTGCCTCTGCACAGATCAGGGGAGGCCACACACCATAAATGTTTGTGCAGGTGGATGAGTAGCTGCGCCCACAGATGCTCACAAGTAGGGCAAGGAGTAAACATGCATATTTGAAAACTCATCCATCTCTATTACAAAAATGAGTCATCTCATCCCAATACCACTTTTTAAGTTTGCAGAGGCTTATATCAGGCACAGCAGGTAGCTGGGAGGTTGTAAAAGGACTGCCTGCAAATCTCAGGGCTGAGTGCCCTGAGGTTTGGCTGAGTCCTCCCAGTTGAGGCAGCACTCTGCTGGGAATGCGCACATGAGCAGGAACAGGGGCATATGGCAACTTCCCAAATTTGCCTGTGGGAGAAAATCGTGCTCCTCCGCTCTTATCTGATGTTGCATCTCTGAATCAGTCCTTCATTATCAATCATCTGCAGAAGATTTTGTGCTCTTATCTCGAAAAATCTCCCTGCACTGTCCACATCCCTTGCTTATAAAACCCCAGCAAAGGTGAGAGCTGCTGTGAGGAACAAACTTTATCCTAATGGAGAAACGCTTTTAAAGAACTGAAAAAGTTACAAATGTCTCCTTGCTCTTGAATGTATTTCCTGTTCTGCAATGAATATTTCTAACACCATGTTCCTCAGCTAATGCTGCTCAGTCAGGCTGGGTGAGAAGAGGTGGAATTTTTACTGGGTTCTACACATCGGACAGGGGAGCACATTTTGAAACTAAAGGAGATAGCCAAGTGCAAACCTTTCAAAGGCAAGAAGAAAGAGATGCTTAAACAAGATCCATGTGCAGAAAAACCCACCCTACCAACATTTCAAGGACACAGCACACTCAAGTTGCCCCACAAGACAAAGGGATTGCCAGTTCCATTCTTTGACATTGTACAGTCAAGGTGGCCCTCTCCTCCCTGCCGTGCATGAGCCAAGAGACAGGACTAACACGATACACGTGCCAGCAGCTAGAGAAAGCAGAGCAAAGACTACAGCACAACGAGCACTCTGACAGAAGCACAAAGCAGGATATTTATTTACTGCCTGTCAATGTCTAGCCTGGATGTGCTGCTGCATCTCCATAGCCATTATAACTGCTCATTAGACATTAACAGGACGGGATTTTGTTGCAGTCAGGTCATCTGAGTTGATAGGGAAAGGGGACAGCAAACAGCAGCGGCGAAATCCAAAGTGAAAGGGAAGGAACAACAATCATCTGCTGCAATGGTTACAGTCAGTAATGAGTTGGCCAGCTACTGTGCATCACTACTGCTTTCTAGTAAGTGGAATTAGGAGCAGAGCCATGTGTCAGGGGCTCCATACTGTCAGCTGTTAGCAGGGAGATTGATTTAACACAAGTGACAACGGCACAAGCTTTGTCAAAGGAGAAATTCCCCTCCTAGCTGCCAGGCAACCGCAGCATAAAACAGTGCTAGCAGTGACCAAACAGCCAGCATGGCTACTGACCCCTTGGCAAGACCCACATGGAAATGCAGCTTTATTAAACGTAACAGACTTAGCACTGTGGAAGATTCTGAAACCATCGTGTACATTATGCACATGCGAAAACATTCAGAAACAATCCACTACCAATGAGGAGATGAAGCACAGCATCCCAGATATAACGTAAACCCTGCCCAGGAGCATGTGTAAGAACACAGCTCCAAATAACCCGTGCAACCCTGTTTTACCTGCGGGGGGTTGCTGACAGGAGGCAAGGGAGAAAAATTGGGAGTGGGCAGGTCCCTCTCCCAACAAACACAGTCTGTGGGAGAGAAAAGAGATCATCTGTCTGACAGACCAGAATGAGGATAGCAAAGAGAAAACCCTCAGGGAAAATTGCAGTGTTTTCTCCCAGAATGAGCCTGGACTCTGAAATCAGCACACAATACACGAGATTGAACACTTGCAGGCCTGGGCCTGTTATTGAAGTAATCTTGGGTAGAAAACAAAAACTGTAGCGTGAACTTCTTGTTTACCTTAAGAAATAGATTACGGTTATTCTCCAACTTAGTTGACTGAAATTACGTAGACAAGTTCAGCCACAAAAGTCTTCTCTGAAAAGTGTAAAAGCTGTAGAATACCTTTTCTCAGAGTTTGTTCTTCTCTTCATCCACCCTGTCTACTCAGCAGATTAACATGACCATTCACTATATTTCAGCAAAGGTAAAAGACATACTGTCTGTTTTTTCAACTATAACCATTTTGCTGTGTCTTCCCTTCTGTGTACATATGATTTACAAAGGAGGAAGCTTGCCTTCCATGTCCCAAGATACACTATTGACCTGGAAGTGAAGGGGGAAGAAAAAGCCCCAAAATTCCTCTATCTTCTAGCTGTGCAAAGTGACTTTCCTGGAGTGAGTCAGGTCCAAGCAACCAGGCCCAGGGGCTCTGCGTGCTTAGACTCTATGGAAAACTGAATTATATTTACAAACATCTGCAACTACATTTTGTTTCCAGGAAGTGTCATGACCATCCTTGGTAACTGAAGCTGGACAGGTAAAGACTAGAATTATATATAGGGAGCATGACCAGAAACAGCACTGGGGACAGAAGAAAAAAAAAAAAAATCCCAAAATGTGTCACTTTTTCTTATCTCCAGGAGTATGTTCCCTCAGATTTCCTCAGCTCCACCAGCCTAATTCACAGAGAAAGAGTGGAGCAGGAGGCGACTCCAAGAAGCTGCTGCGTGGTTGCGGAGGTAGGTGTTGAAACACATGCAGCCACGTGTCAAACTCACATTCTGATCTTGCCAGACTTGTGTGGCACAAAACTCCCACAGAGGAGAGGGAAGAAAAAAATCAAGACAGACGTACCAGGATCCTTACAGCATGTGCTTTGTCAGGGGTGGTATTTCAGGCTCCTTTGCCTCTCTCGGTGAAGAGGGTCTGGGTTTTTTCTCATGGCCTGAGTTGGGAGGGAGCACTGAGGCACACACAGACACGCCTGTGCCTTTGTACAAGGTCTTGGAGAAAGGGGGCAGTAGCCAACTTATCCTTCTGCCTGCTGTCAAACAGTTAATTGTTCTAAAACAGCTGGGCCAGACAATAGCATCTTTAATGGCCCAGCTTAAGCACGGTCGTGACAGAAATCATAATATTTTTTAATCTCCCTTTCCCAGCCTTCCTGGAAATTCATTTTTAATGACTGCAGTTGGCTTTCATTTTTGCTCTTGTTTTTAATTCAGATAACTTCCTGAGTCGTGCAACTTCTCTCTTCCACCCCTAACACTCCCTGTAATGAAAGCCTGCAATACTTTAAATGAAAAAGTGATACCAGATGCTAACAGAACCAATAGGATAGTCAGGTTCACCAGCTCTTGCCACCTTGTTCTGGACCTGATCCAATATCCCACGTGCCCCACAGGTAAGGACTGTGGACAAGGTTTGTTCCATCCCCAAGGCACTTCATGATATAAATTCTCCCTTATAACCCTTAAGACCCAAGCACACAGGTCTCCCCATCAACCTCCCCATATGGCCCATCTTCAACTGTTTTGATCCAAAGTAGTAAAATGAGATAATGGCAATCTCTGAGACTCATTGTTCCCACATGGTATCACACCTGCATAGTTATTGTCTGTTGCTGCATGTTTAAACAATGGTAGGAAAAATCACTGTGTTTTCTCCAGAGTTTCAAAAACTCAAAAATTTATTTTTTGTTCATTTTTTTGGCAGTTCCCATGTAAGTGTTAGAAAATATTTATCATTGAAATTTCTGTGCTTTAAAACATCTACAACTTTTCATTACAGACCTAAATATACAACAAAGCTCCCCGCAACGCTTCCCTCCACCCTACAGCATCCCGTGATCTCCCAGACTAGGGCTCCCCTTATGCATGGCATTCCAGATTCTTATCCCCGACACATGACATGGTCATCATCACAGTCCTCTGATCTAAGTTTGTCCATTTCTTAACACTCAGTTTTATTTGCATCCATAACTTCACACCTCAATACTCTGTTTCATTTCAGGCAATCAAATAAAAATGCTATAAAGCTTAATTTATTTTCATTGTTCCATAGAAGGCTAAATTTGGTTCTTGGGTCCAATGCCTCCTTTTTTTTGGTTATACATTTCATATTGAAGAAAGCAAAATTCATTCCTTCTCAATGAAATTTTCATGAACTATGCATTGCACCGTGCTATATATTCAGCAATATTAACTGCTGAAGCTGTTTACATTCAGAAGGCTTCCCTCAGCCCCAGAAAGGGCAACATTTATTTTTATGTACTAAAAGAATTTCAATTTCCAGAAAATGCCATGGTCACCTCAAAATATGACTCAGTAACCCAGGTGGAAGTCATGATCCTAGAGCAGGAGAAACAAATCCGTCATGCATGAATCAACTGTGTCCCTTGGCTCTTATGCGAGACATTATTTAAATGAGCCCCACAGAAAGTGAACTCCTTGTTGCTAAACACCTAAATGATCGGTCTTATAGATTCAGCCTAAATGCTGCAGTGACTGCTGCTGGGGCCACACGATGAAGGATCCCACCCTCACACATCCATTCAGTGCTCAGCATCCCACTGCGTGAGCAGGACTTTGCAACTCCACGTCCAGCACGAATTTGCTCAGAGGAAGAAGGGCTGGGGGAGATGGAAGCAGCAAGGCTGAACTTAGAATTCAACTGTGCTTTAAAATATGATGGGCTGGAGCCTGGGGTGCTGAACACCATCCTACACTTCCAGGGACAATTCAGGATCCAAGATGTGGACAAATTAAAGGGATGATTCGGAAACAAAGTGTGGGGGGAAAAGCAGAGAATTGAGTTTCTGAAAAATAACCTGTGTTTTTACTACTGGGTTCACCTATGTAGTACCTAAAAATAGTTATCTATTACAAAGCCTCCAATTTCAGTGACTTAGCATGAGTTCAGGGCCATGTCCATATATGCTCGATTGGGCTTAAGTCAAAACAGTGTCACCTGAAAATGGGTAGCCTTAGCAAGATACTACCTGTTAAAAATCTTTTTAAAGCTCACATCATCCAAATTGTTACTTTGTCAGGAATCATAGGAAGAGAAAGTCTGAAAAATCCCAAAACAAACAACCTATTATGGGCATAATGCTATAAATTTGTCAATGCAAATTATGGTTCAATAAAGATCTTTCATCAAGTCACAAAAAACAGGCAAAAGAAGCCAAGTTCAGCAATCCTTTGGAGAGGAGCATGGCTGGCAGTTGATGCTCTTTAGTGAAGGTGGCTCTCTGGCAAAGAAGCAGGCAACCCACTTAAAAAGACACAACATGTCTTCAGCGAGCCACATCCTGGATATCAACGTGGATATTGATGTTTTCTTTACAAAACCTCAAGGTGGAACTTTTATGAGTCCTGAAGCATGGGAAACACATATAACTTATTTTTCCTTTTCTGTTAGTACCCAGGAGGCTCCTACTAAGAGCTTCCTGTTGCACTTCCCGACATGTGGTCAGACACTGACTGTCTGAAACAAGAGTGGCTTAGCTGGGCAAAGCTGCCAGGAAGTAGAAAAAGAATAAAACATAATTCCCTACTTTACAGACAGGAAAACAAGGCATGAAAAGATCATACCGGAAATTTGGGGCAGAACTCACAACTACAGACCGTGCTAGGATAGCCATCTCTGGCATCGAATGCACAGGGTGCTGAGTAGGGAGGGAACCCAAGGAAGGCGAGAGCTTTGTGAAGGCAGCTCTTCTGAAAAGCCATAACTGTATTGATTCACAAAAATGCATGACAAAGGGCAAGCTACAGCCACCAACAGAAGTGCAGGTGTCAAACCTGAGGGGACCAAGAGGTGATTAAATTAGGAGGCAGCTGATTTGGGGAAAAAAAAGCAACTCTCCCTCCCGTTGTGATGGAGAACGTGTGGGATCCACAGCTGCAGGAAGCTATCCGTTCAGATACTGTGACTGGGTAATTTTAGGAAAAATAACAACACTGAATGTTATGCTGAACAAATGTGAAGGGGAATTCAGGGCATCAGGGCCTGGAAAGGGAAGCAAAGAATTACTTTCCCTCTTCTTGTGCGGTGGTGTTACAATTGGGCATATGCACACATTCTCCTTTGAAACACACGGGGTGGGCTGTAGCATGCACTGCTGTGAGGGATGGATGGGCCAAAGGGATCTCATCTGAAAAGGGAAATCCTACTCTCCCCTCATCAAGAGGGAACAAATGAGAAGGGAGGAAAAAGAAGGGGAAGAGCATAAGCAAGATAAAGAGAGAGCAAAGGGAAGGGGAAGGAGAGAGGAGAGGAAGGAAATCTTCACAAGGCAGAAGAGAGAGCTAGGATAATCAGAGGGAAAAGACAGATCCCTAAAGGATTTGATTTTAAAAGCCACAATGTTTTTGTTCGCTCAGCAGCAACACTGCAGACTGCATGTCTGTATCCAAATGCCTAAAAGCAAACATCAGGTCATGCAGCAAATGCCTGTGCCTGTCGGGGGGCACTGCCTGCCCCCTTGACCACCCCAAACACAATAGATGTCAGCTCCCTACCACCGCTTGCCCTGGCGGGCCAGGCAGGGACCAGTGCGTGGTGCCACCACGGTGGCCTCCCATCAGTCAGCACTGCCACCTCCCGCACCTCGGGGGCTCCAGCCCATCCATTACTGCACCGTTTCCTCTGCTCCCGGCCTTCCCTCGACCGGCTGAAAGGGACCGTGGCATGAGGGGCAAGACAGCAAGGAAAACAGAATAAGTTAAGAGGAAGCTGGTGCTTTCATACCGGATTTGTGGAGTGGATTCAAGCCACTGCACACTGGCAATAAGCAAAGTAAGGAAAGGAAAAGAGCAAGAGATTAAAGCAACCCAGCTGCACACAAGTGAGCTGTCCGCATGGTTGAATGAAACAAAGCAGAATTAAGACCAGCTTGCCCAGTCCTAGAAGGCTGCACAGGCTTATCCACAGGGAGAAAGCAGGGGCTGAGTCCGCCACAATTCTGTCCTATGTTGCTCACAGAAAACAAAGCTTCATTCCCCGCTTCACAGAAAGTCTGTTTTCAAAATACGGAAATGGAACCCACTTGACTCACTCTCAAAGAGTTGCAGGAACTCCCTTGAACAGCCCAGGAGAAGGGCTGGAAGGGAAGACTGTCCTCCAGCAGAAAGCAGAGGCAGAATTCAGCTCTGCACCATGAGAATTGAATTGCCTCGTTTAGACCTTGGAAAGCCTGGTGATTTCAGGTAACCTGTATTTACTGCAAGCATCACAGGAACTGAAATTTAAGGTTTTAAATGGGTCCATTTGGGAAAGTACTCCCAACACCTATGAAATCTTCTTGTTACACAGGAGTACCACTACAGGGCTAGCTAAAAAAGAGAAGCGCAACCTGCTGTATCACCACTTCTTTGCGATCCTGTCTTATCTCACAATTTTGCCTCTGCTGAGGCCCAACAGTGCATGCACAGTGGTAAAAAATGGGATCACACAACAGAGTGAGATGCTTCCAAGCATCTCCCACAGCCAACCCTTTCCTTAAAGTAATTTCTGTTTAGAGATAGCAGATCTCTTTACAGTTCTTCAGTTCTCTTCCCTAGCAGGCCTTTCATGCACATGAAAAGAAATATCTGATCAAATATATTCCTCTATCATGGCTTTGGAAATATTAGCAAGATTTAATTTATATATAATCATATCAGCAGAAAAGAGTTAATTGAAATATTGAATAACTACAACTTTAACAGGATTGGAACATAATGCCTCAGATGTACTAAGCAGATGATTTATCCACCATGCTATACAAATTTTAGTTAACAGTTAGGCAAAGACTTTAGAGCTATTATTTTTAGCAATAGAAGGGTATTCCCTAGGTTGTGCCAAGGCCTGTGTGCTGAAAAGCATTGTGAAAGTTCAGCTTATTGTGCGTTTTCCTCTCCTATTAGAAGAAAAGGAGACAAATGTGTCTGACATTGTTAATTGGGATCTTGTGATAATGCAGCAGTATGTGCACAGACAAATGAAATTTCAGTGCAAATTCACTGACCTTATCCAAGATATATCCAGGGAAGAAAATGGCTAAATGAATTGAATTCCGTGACATGAAGCATGTATTACATTCCCAGGTGTCATATTAATTGTGCACGTTACCAGCAGGACAGTTGTAAGATAGGTACAATATGCCTAAAATCACTGTTGAGGTTAACTACGTAGCAAAGAGATTAGCAATGAAACAGGCCTGAGCTACAAGACACCATCTCCACCTTCAGATTTTGTAGACACTTGTTTACAGGCCTGAATTCTGAATACAGGTTTTCCTTCCTGCAGCCGTGGGCCAAAACGTCTCAAACGTCAATAAAAATCAAGAAAATTGGGAAAAAAAGTTGACTCTGACTACAATTACCCAGATGTGGACAATCTCCAGTCAATCAAATCAGCGACTTTGCAGAGATGCACTTATGTTAAATCACTAGTCTGGCAGAGGCTGGTGTTTATCACCAGATTGCAAGTGGAAAACGAACTGACAAACCTCAGATGAGATCCCAGGGAGCGGGATTCGTGTTCTAAAATCAGCCACACAGTAAGGCAGCATGCAGTACCAAACTCATGCTTCCCGCAGTGTTCTCTAGACACTGCTTTCAATTAATTCCCCCGGGACCTCGCATTAGTCACATAGTTGCGTGGCATCTCTCTCCCCTTCTGTGAAATGGGAAGAGTAACACTGCCTTTCCACCAGGGACATATGCAGATAATCATCTCAACAGTTGTGATTAGACACAGTGATAATAGGGGCAAAAGTACTGGGGAGACTGAGGAAGACTGAAGTACTCTCTGTGAAAGGAGAAAATTGATCCAGCTAAAGTAAGTGCTGTGCCTGACTTGGTGTCCAGGAGCAAATTTCAAGCCCCTGAAGAGGCAAGGGTGAAACACTCTGCTGCAGAAAAACACACATGCAGAATTCACGTCTCAATGCTTACCGTGTCTTCCATTTAAGTTTAGATACGGACATTTACTTTAAAATTACCACCAGTGTGTGCGGGTACACAGAAATACAGAGTGAAGCTGTCTGGCTACACTCATCCCAGACCTTTTTTTCTATCTGCTTTCACAGTCAGTTCTCTGGAATCATGGTGTCTCAGTAGAATAACGAGTGAAAATCCTGTTAAAATAAAGATTGACCTAAATTTCTGAATAAAATTGAACCCAGCACCTTCCCTCTCATATCTTTGGTATTAAGCAAAAAAAGTTTGCAAAGGACTCTTACTAATTTGATATTTGCTATTAGAAACATTCTATCTCAGATGTGGAAAAGATACACGAGTATCTCACTACAGTCACTACATATGTTCTTTTTTGGTTTTTTTCCTGGCTCAAAATATTTGGTTGCAAAGTCTAGAGAAGCTTCTGTATTTTCCATGCTGATTCAAGCCAGCCCTACATGTTCTTGAAGGATTTTCAGGAAGTGGTAGAAGGTATAAAATCACCTAAGCGTGTACAAAGTGCTGAAATGATAAGGCAGAGCTGTAGGATACCAGAATAGTTCCAAGTTACTGAAGTTTCATCTTCTCCCTTTTTTCCTGGACAGGCCAAAGCAAGCAAAAGACTGGAGTCATCTTCGAAGCTTTTCCTGGTATGTTTCCAAAAATGCAGCATGGCAAGGCTCTTGTCAGGGAAACCTCTGCAATGCCTAAATGCCAGCTCATGAAAGGATGCTTTGCTTTCCCAGTATGCTTCCTGTAACAGTGGAAATTCTGACCCCACATCCCCATGCTACGCACACAGGCAAGGCTTCAAGATGGTGCCCTCAAGAAAACAGTGCCCTCAAAAGCATGGCATGGCCCAGTGCTTAGAAGAGACTACCTGCATGTAAAGAAGTAAGGCAGCGTCTCAGAAGGAAAATAATTCCATTTCAAATGTAAGACAGTCAAGAAAAAGCAGTTGAAAGATTCCTGTGCAGCTTAAGATACCAAAGAGATGCAGAAAACCAGTGGAGGTGGCCGAGGTGCAGGTATGGGAGAGGGAAGAAATTCAGAGCTAGTCTAGATCCCAACTCTCCTAGCTGGGAATGCTGGGAAAAGCAGCACCAGAGCACAGAGGGTGCAAAGAGCTGGAGCTTTCTCCAGCTGGAAACAGTGTAATAGTATGAGAAGAGTTGTATTATTAAATTTTATAAAATAATTTAATATTAACTACTTATGAATTACCTAATTACTTATCTCAGTTCCACAATGTATTGCATTACTATTTATTAAAAGAGCTAAATTTTAACAGAAGTGAATGGTCAGTGCCTCCCTTGGGCTATCGTTAAAGGCTGCTTTCATTTTTAACTGAAGATTATTCATAAATACACCATCAAAACCCCTACTGGAAGATGAAAAATCTGTTATGGATCCAGATTTCCCCAGCTGATCCTGTGTGCTTTCACCAGCAATAGGAACGGAGAGAGGATCACTGCCAGGGCAAGAATCTCTCCAGATACTGGGTTTTTTTTGCTAAATAGATTCAGAATAGCCCCAGCCTCGGAGATGACAGCAGGAACACTTCACCATCTTGGCTCTGCTCGTGCAGACACGATCAGAAAAAAAGCTACTGCCTTGGGGGGGGTGCCTGTCCCAGTGGCTTTCACAGCTTTAGTAACAAAGCTGAGAGCTAAAACCATTAATTTCACAACTACAAGCAACCCTGGAGCTTCTGCCAATATTCCCAGCTTAGCCAGGTCTCTCTACCTCTGCCATGCTGGCATTGATATACTCATTACTCCCAGTAATTCTTCATGCCACTGATGACAATTTCTAGGGAGCAAACCGAAAGTCTTTTTCCCAAGTCACGCAAAATGCAGCACACTCAGTAGAAAAGGAACAATAAATCCCGAGATGAACACTACAGGACATCTGTATTCAGGATGGATGTACATATTCAGATCACTGAAGTCATACGTTCCTCTCTCGCCCTTAAACCCTGGAGGTCCATTAAGCCGAAGCCTGGCAGTATTTACATTTGGCGTGTCAACACCGCAAAGTCTTCAAGGAATGAAGGGTAGGGATTTGGGGAGGCAAGATGGGCAGCCAATATTCCTGCTTCTTTGCATGAGATCCCAGGAAGCAGTTGTGCCCCTAGTATTCTTTTGTCCCTCTTTCCTCTCATATGGCTGATCCCCCCTATCAGGAAGGTCCTAGAAATAAGGTCTTGCAACATCTGAAACCAGCAGCTGCACCTTGTCATTAAAATGCCTTTAAAGCACTTCTGCTTCCCTCAGGTTACGGTATGGAGCTTCTTTCTATTTCTCCACCCATAAGTCACACATGCAGGAGTTGTTGGGGAAGCTGGCTTTGACTGCTGAGCACAGATGCAGGCTGGGAACAGGAGTTTTCAGACTCCCCTCTCCCTGGGACAATAATCCAGTCTAACCAATACACCATCTGATCACACTTCGCCACAGCGCAGTCCCACCGGTCACATCAGAGACCCATAGCACTGCAGCAGGGTCTGTGAATGAGTCCTGGGTCTAGGGTACTGAACAGCAGCTTCCTCTAAATTCTCAGCATTCTCACTACTAAAGATATCAGCCCATCAAACGACTCCCCGCAACCTCTGCCCTGTCCTCATCTCCCATCCCAAGGAGAGCAACCTCCCTGCTCCCGCTCTTCTGGCAAAGGAGAAAGCCCCTGGGACTGAAATGTCACAGATTCTGAGGACACGATTAATTATTTAAATCGACAAAATTACATTCCACTGGTGACATTCAGCCCTACGTCTACTCTGCCTCTGCCTCTCCCCTTCCCTCCCTGCCAGCCCCCAGCAGTTCTTCCCCCTGTGGACATGAGCCAGCAAGGGATCTGTTCCTTTCACTCCACTCTCTGCTAAATGTTTTTTATTCTCAACCACCTGCCCCAGGCCCTCTCATCAATTATTAATCAAGTGATCCATGAATATGCAAATCAACCCACGCACTCATTTTATTAAATTAAATAAAAAAAAAAAAAAGGAGACATGGCATGTACAGCAGCAGAATAGATGATGGCATGGACTGCTCCAGGGAAGTGGGGATAGGTGCTGTCTAACAGAGAAGGAAGGAGCAGGATGAGAGGGAATATTCACTATACACAACTAGCAGGAGGATTACTTCCAGAGCCATTCACATCTTTAAAGTGATGTTCTGCAGGAAGGTGAGGGCTGAAAGACGAGTACACACACATACACGAGGGCTTTATCCTGCAGCAAATGAACAGGCAAAGAATACAGTTCCTTTCCAATAATCCAGGTCAACGTGGGCACAGTGGAGCAGGGCAGGCATGTACAAGACTGGGGTGGTCCAGCTGGCCATGCACAAAGCATTTCCACCTGGCCTACAGCATCTACCTCAGCAAAAATGCAGCTGGGCTGCATCCATGTGAACAGATAAGGGTAAGCAAGGACACTGCCTCTAGATAGATCTTCTGAGTGGGAACCACTGCTGCCACCTGTCTGGATCACACAGGAGAGGAATGAGGGAGGAATTCCTTGAAATTGGTATCTTCTCCCAGCTGATAACATGCTGACCCATTCTGTGTTAGGTGCTGAAAAGAACTCTCACTCTTACATCAAGTTTTCTATTTGTGTAGCATCCTGTTTCATCTTCACCCTTCCCAATACTCTCTCCACACCTTTACATACCAACCGATCTTTTTGGATCTCCTAAAATCTTTCTCTGGTGGACACGGTGTGAGCCATGACACGGGCCTGTCATTTCCATCAAATGCAGGGCTGCCTGAGTGCTGATGCCAGATCTGCACAAGCAAAAAAACAAAAACTCAAATCCCCTTCCAAGACAGAGTGCTGCCACCCACATGCCTACAAGCACTTTAGGCCTGTAAGAAAGGAGAAAGAACCATCTGGTCTGCTTTCCTGGTCCCTGGTGTTGTGGCGAGCACAGCAGAATAGCTTTAGGATCATTCTCATTCCTAGTTCCTAACACTTGTGCACAAGCATCCCCTTGGATGTAGGTGAGACTGTCCCTGACCCATGAAGAGACCGCACTCCATCCATCTGAACAGCTTGGCTTTTTCCCATTCTGCCAGCTTCACCGAGCTCCATGTCACTGGTTGACTCATGTCAGGGATTGACCTTCATGAGGGTTTGAGGGAGTTCAGTGCTGGCAGGCAGAAGGGGATACCCTTCTTACCCAGTAGAAGTTGGTGCATGGGCAGTCACAGGGCGTGTGCTTTCTCCCCCAAGAGAGATCAGTAGGTTATCCTGACTTGTTCTAAGCATTCCTACTAGAGGCTGATGTGTTGGGAAGACATTTTTTCTTGTTCAGTAAACCAAGAAGGTGCTGATGGCAAAGGTCACATCATTCTTTCAAGGCAGCCAACATGTGACTCCTGAGACCATCACACCAAATTTCTCCGCAGAGTCTGACACATGTTGTGTCAGATCATGGCCACATAAGCCAAATGGATGCTGGAGCTGGCAGCAGGCCCAATCCTGTCCCAAGCAGACCTTCAAAGAGGTGCTATGGTCATTGGATTGGGAGACTCCCACGTAGCTTCATCTCCCCATAAGGCTGTGAGATTTAGGAGATGAGTTTTCTACCTCCTGACAGTGGCATGATTTTGAAAAGCAATTTGCAGAATCAGGAGAATCTGTTACCTCCAGTACATCTTGCAGCCACACACACTTCATGGAATTGCTGAAGAGAGGCCAGAAGAAAGGCGAATGCATCAGCAGCTGGAAATTATGTGCTCACATGATTCCTTGGCCACTGCTATGCATGTGGGGGTACCAGAGGTGGATGGGAGGGGAGGAACAACTTTCTCACCCACTGATCCAAGACTGTTGCTTCATACTGAAGAGTAATTAAGGTTATAATCCTCCTTCCCCACAAAACAGCTAACAATCCTGCTGGCAAAAACTCAAGGCTTTAAAAAGTATAAGGCCTACCCTTAGTGGCACTAATTTCTTAATAATATCTATATAACGATGTGAAAAGATGCTGCAACGTCAGTCACAACATCAGCACTGGTGCAAAAACTCCAGCACGGGGGGTTTCAATATTTCAGAGTAATGCCTGCACCTGAATGGAAATGCACAAGGATCAAGACGGCAGGAGCGAGTTCAAACATGCCCTGCACTTTCCACATGTGCAGCTGCATCTCCCCACAGAAGCACCCGGACTGGGATACCTGAGGCACTGACATGCCAAGAGGGCCAGATGCTTTGTGCTAACCCCCTGTCCCCAACATGGACCCCTGGGATTTTCAGCACCTATAAATGCCTTGCAGAGGTCAGCTTCTTCATTCCTTCAGGGCACCCCACACCCCACCTCTCTAGGCAGCATGCTCCTCTGATCCATTCAGGGAGCAGGAAGGATCCTGCTTTTTAACTTCTGAATGGGAGGGAAAAGGAGAAAAAAAGAATTCCCCTAATGTCACCAGCTAAATGTTAATTTGGAATGTGATTTTTTTTTTTTTGTTTTCTAAATTGCTCTTAACTTCGTGCCAGCACACAGGTAAATTGTTCTTGGCTGAGAAAATGGCCTGTCTCTCTTCTCAGAGATTAACAGAGAAGACAGTGAATGGAGCAGCAAACAAGGAAACCATGCTCCTTTTACAAATCATTCAATGGTTTCCTGACCTCTTTTCTATATATTTTTCAGCTGTAAATGAGTTTCTACTGCTCACTCTAGCTGAAGGCCGTGCTTGCCATTGTTACTCCCCATTTTCTTTTTAAACAAGGTGGAGGAAGGAAGGAGAAGTAATTTGCTGCCATGGTGACTCCAAGTGAAATGAAATTGCCGTACTTCCCTCCTGGCCCTCCAAAAGCTTCCTCTAGCCACCTTCCCCCAAGAACCCTACTCATAGGAATGCCCATGCTTCTCTGGCTCAAAGGGAGCCTGGCTCCTCAAATGGCAGGCTGCCCTTTTTCTGTTGTTGGGAAGAATTAAGGATATCTCACTTAGCTCTCTGTCTAGAAAAAAAGCTGGAAGCAGCCTACAAGGAGGTCTTAAGGCACCCATCCAAAACTTAGTAGACGTAGTGCCAGAGCTGTAACCAGGGAAAATGAACCTGTAGTGACAAAAGTCACTACACTTTTGTCCATCAGTAGTTAATAACACTGGCAGCAGAGGTCAGAGGATGGATATGTGGTCCCGATACTCGCACATTCTTCTCCTGCAAAGCCATGCCAAGAAAAAAGACCAGTAGCTAGTAGCTAAGACTGCAAACCCTCCTTCTTTCCCCAGACAAAAATACCACAAGCTACCAGTGTCCATCTCTCACATGGAGCAACTGCTTCCCTAAACCCATTACCTATACTGCTCTCACTGAACAAGTATTTCCCACAAGTCTGCAGTGCAGGTCTTGGTTTCAGCTTTGGGTGGTGGCAACCGTTCATAACAGTTGGGTTGTTTCCGTTATATAACAAGCCTCTTGCATTTTTCCCAAGTTTTCATCTATTGCTCCTCTGCCCTATAAAAGCATTACCCCATTTTCTGCTTTAAAAATCTGACTCAACTCTTCTTTCTCAGTCTTATGAGAATTTCCAAATTACGGTGCCAAAAGGAGAAAGGAAATCCTAAATGTAATGCTGTGGAAACAGATTCCTCGTGTACCAGTTGGATTCAAAAGAGCTTCCCTTTATCTCAAAAATCACCATTAAGATCTCATGCTTTTTGAAGCACAAAACTCGTTTGCATTTTGAAGGTTATTCCTCATGCTGAAGGAGTGGGAACATGGTTTTTGCCTGGAATTAACACAACCTGTCATGTTCTCTTAAATATACAAAGACTTCACCTGCAGTGGAGGATAGTCTACTGGTATAATTAATAATCATGTGACAGATGAAAATATCTATTTGCTTGATTCATGGATCTTGGGTGAATATGAGAAATGAGAGACTTTGCCTGCCTTCTTTGCATTGGAAGTTTAATTTACTGCCTCTGTAGAGAAATAGCACTCATTTCTTCCTCTCCAAGATTCTTGCAGCTTATCTCAGAGGAGATGCACACAGTCCCTTATGGAGACTGATTCGAGTCTTGAAAACTTGAAAGCAAGCTTGCTTTTCCAGTTGCCCAACTTGAAAATACACTGAAACCTTTATCAATAGAAAGCACAGCAAGAACTGCCAAGAGGAAACACTGCTTTCTTAACTTTCAAGTGTGGGGCTCTAGAAATGGGGGCATCAGTAACAACCAGCACTAGAAATGCCAGCCTTTAGTTCTTTGATGATTTCCCCCACCCCTCATAGGAATTATGGCTTATCCATATTCTTATAGCACAACAGAATTGCATTTTAGAAGAGTTAACTATACTGATACTTGCATATAGGAACATCCAACAGCCCAAAACAATACATTGGTGACTGATGTGTGCTCTAACCGGAGTTGAAAATCCCAGCAAAATGCATGAGTGTGGGAAACCCTTTTATGTAGATACATCACTCTTGCACTGTAACAACTCACATGTCTCTCATGAACAAGCTAAAAAAGGTGAAAGGAACTAATTCAGGACACCTAGTCCCAAATAATCGATTCCAATATTCAACTAGCTGGATGGGAAAAGAGAGGTCATTAAGACCACCATCATTTAAGGCACTCAGGACTGACGAGGGAAGTCCCTGAAGGCAGGGTGTCTGAACCATGTGGGAATGGTCTGCTGGAACGGGATCTGAGGAGATGCTCTTAAACAGGGAGCAGAGCTTCTGGCTCCCTGCAGTACCTGTCCTTCGCATCATACCAGCACATCAGGAACTTCAGCTGGAAAAGAATATCCATACACCTTTGGAATACAGACTTCAGAGGCAGAGCTTTCAAAGTAACCCAAGAACACATCCAAGATAACAGATTTACTCACATATCCCTTTTCCATCTCTAATTTCCAGAGATGAAGAACCTGAATTGGACTTCAGTGTCTATGGAACGGGTGTTACGCAGAAACCTTTCCAGTAAAAGATTAGTTCCCTTTTTTTAATTTTAATTTTCACTTCTTTCAGTCCTGAAAGTAATTAAGTTTCAATGGCAGCTAATTATAAGCAAAGAGAAATCAGAGGCTGCATGGCTGTCTGTTCAGTGAAAGCTTGGCAAAGTGTTTTTTAATTGGTAACCCTTTGCTGTGTGCATTTCAATCCATTTTGCACTGTGTTTATCGTTCCAGATTCATATTATATCCATGACCTTTCATCTAATGACAGAAGCTCATGCAGAGAAAAAACGATTATTTTAACAAACAGACATTAGAGTTGTGAAAGAGAAAGGAAAAAGCAGGCAAGAGGAGAAAGCAGGAATGGTACAAGACAAGAATGAAGCACACCCTAAAATGCTGGATGCTGATCTCTCTCCCTCCTTTTCCTCTGATATGTGGCCTGTGCAGGAGCCCTCCAACCCACAGCTACAGCATGACTTGCCTGATGCCAGGTACTAAGGAATAGCAGCCACCAAAAGCCTTAGAATAACTTCCTCTGCCC
>VZTA01018725.1:0-28939 GCA_013398855.1 Mohoua ochrocephala | reverse complement strand
TGTGTGTTTATGTACACGTACTTTAAAGAAATAATGCACCATGCATAGAAAAGGGGAGAAATCCCCCCTCCCCTGTGAAGCAACCGGAGAACACATTGTATTCAGTGTTAAACATTTATAAGGAAACAGGCAATTCCTAGTTTTCTGCAAGCATTGCAGGTATTAGCATGGCTAATATCTATTTTTTGGACAAGTTTTTCAAATTAAAAGGCAAAATGAAAAAACAGTGGTGACTTGTTTAATTCATTTTATCTTCATCAGTGAATATACATGTTTTGTGTCATTCATTGAAATAAATATAAATACTTATTTCACATATTTTTAAGGGCCACGTGAAGAAGTTTTAGCTAAAGCATTCAGATGGGACTCAAGCATTTGGCTTGATTTTTTATAGTCTTCCCTTGTGATCTTTGGCAGGTCACTTAATGTGGGATCTCATTTTAGCCATCCAAAGCTAGGCTGGAACGGTTGATCCCATTCTTTCTGTTAGACACCATTAGTTGTTCATGTAGGGTGCTTCACACGATGGATTTTAATGTATTTAGATCATTATTTTAGGCAATGTCTTTTTCAGATCCCAACATATGCTCTCTGGATACTTAGACAGGAGTGACACTGCATGATTATTTGAAGACCTGTAAAAAGGGAGTAATAGCAAGAACACAATTATAACAATAAAAAAGGTTTTGCTGTCACGTTGCATATCTAAATTGTTAACTCTCTGTATATTAAAAAAATTTAATAATTTTTGTACCACAGTTACCAGGATAATCCTAGCTATTTTAATAAACTACTTAATTAGTCTTTTATAAAAGTGATATAATCAACAAGGTAAGTATATAAGTAGAAAGGCTTCCAGAATCTAAAAAGTTTATTGGAATTAACTTACTCTTCACATCTTCTGCTGAAGTAGATGGAGAATATATCAGACAAAATCAAAATGGGTGCTGAAGAGTCATGGCTTGAGAGGAAGGCAGAAGTGGTTTGAGGACATTTATTATGAATTACTTCAGGAATATAAGACTAGTTTACCCAAATTGAAAGAAAGAAATTCTATACAGAAAATAATTAAGTAAGGTGGACTGTGGCAAAGATACTCTATTAACACCAAGTTTTAAAGGAAAGTGCCACAAAACTTATAATTATTAGAACTGATTAAGAAGGAAAGTTTAGAATTGATGGACACGTGGAGTACCTCTTGAGAGAATGGCATTACTGGATGCAGAGAGCTGATCAAGAGCTACCTTTTCTAGTTATGGGCAATTTCATTTTTCAAAAAAGCTGTAAGAAAAAATTATGAACTGTATCCTCTAGTGAACAATATTTTCTGTGACATGATTTTATTCATCATAGCTCTCTCAGTGACCTGATTCAATTTTATAAAATACAAAATGCCTCCCAAGATATAGTGTGTTCTGTAGTCATCACGTACTTCACAAGTAGTATGGCATATTTTTCATCTTGTAATAGCTAGAAATCATGACACTACTCTATCACAATGATGACAGTACTATGTCACAAATATAATCTCCTTACATGTCTTTGGTGGGGTGGGAGAGGAATTTTTTTTGTAATGGGTCAGACATAGTAAGAATGAGAATAAAATAATTATTCAATTCCAGAGTCATGCAAAATACTATCTACTTTTTAAAAAGCCCCAACTCTTCTACAATTATAATCTTCTGTGAATTCATGCTGAATTTTGTTATTTATCTCTAACGTTGGTTATGGTTTTCATTTTTCATTTCTGCATCATCACTGAAAATATATAATACCAAATGACCCAGCCTGGCTACTCACTACCCCTATCTCTCATATATAAAGCAGATATATTAAATGCTATCCTTGAAGTGGGCTCAAAAATGTTGCAGTAAAAAGTGGTATACGGCTTAAATGCGCCTTAACGTGACCATCTCAAGGAATATTCAACATTTTTTCCAGCACTACTGCTGCCTTAAGTGCTCCATTCATCTCAAGCCATAAGCACAGGACTAGAAAGAGTGTCCATCCTTCTTGAAGAGAGGCCAAAGATGAAAGCTGCTTTCATCTTCCCTTCTGATTCCCTTCATCTGTTTTTAGAGCGCAAGGCAAATATAGATTTTAGAAAACTCTGCAGATTGAATGCAGTGAGATACTGTATGTCATCTTTACTGAAAAAAGTAAAGAGAAATGTAAATCCATTTGTTGTTGCCCAGATGAGTGGGAAATTATCTGGGTCAGAAGCCATTGTGAGTGTAAGAGTCCATAATTACCCTAGAACAAACAAAAAACTTCAGCAAGGAAATTACAGCCGAATGTAACAAAAGGGAAGAATAAACATGCAGAGAAGAACCCTGGAAGTAAGTGTCCATAAATGGATCCTTTGAATGAGTTAATAATTACTCTCACTTTTATCTTTAAACACAGAGTTCTTTTATTTATTGGAGGAAATGCTACCTGGGAAATAATGTGATGATAAGAATTATCCAAATGTTTCCAGGAGATGGTATAAATACTATCTGACATGTTCCTGCCTGCTAAAAATTGATACAAAGTGCTGCAGTAACTCTTTTAATTTTTAAGTTATAGTCTTGCTGACCCTTCCCCCTCCTCATTCCATTTTCTCACACATTTTGAATAGTTTATAAATACAAGAACAACACTGAGGTCTCTGTGGAAAATGTAATTGCTGGCAAATTGCTGTCCCTATCACTGTTCCTACCAGTGAGGAACATACCCAGACACGCAGAAGCACACATGCATATTTTTACACGAACACAAGCTTGGGCTTCAACAGATGTCATCTCTGCACTTTTTGCTGAACCATTTTTTACATTTTGTCAAAATTTTGTTCTCTAGCCATGAGGCTGATTTGTTATTACTAAATTGTTTTTACAAGTGGACCAAAGAATCTTTAAGGCTGGCTTCAAAAACCTTCCTCCTACTCTTTAAATTTTAACATTATAATTAAAGTAAGGTCACATACTTGAACTGGAATGCAGTTATCATGAACCAGGTACAGTCCCGAGTGACAGTAATCAGAGACTTTTTTTTGCCTGCCTTATATGCAGAATAAGCCGTTGTTCGCTCTATTGTATTAAAAAGCTGTTTTTTCATAGCCTAAGTTAATTCTTTGTGTAAAATGGAAAACTAAACTTAGTTTGCCAGTACTTTATTTTTAACTTCTCTTTTTCAATACATTTGAGCTGTGATAGCTTAAAATTAATTTCATTAAGAGCTAACATACAATTTGCATGCATTTGACATGGGAAATTTTGTCCTTAAAATGTGAAATTCACTCCTCCAAGTGATGCCTTGAAGTGGCTACCTGAAAACAGAAGCTAGACAAAAATAAGAGAATAAAAGTAGGTATTTATTTGAAGGGCCTTCAAAGGTACACCTTGGGAGTGTAAAGCCTGCGAGGGGCTCCACCCAAGATGGGCACTGGGTCACGGGTTCTTCACACTTTTATAAGTTTGGTCCATTTGCATATCAGGTGTAATTCTCCAATTATAATTTCAGTTCATGATGTAATTACCCCAAGTTTGCCCCTCCTCTCAAAGGCTTTTAGTTTACACATTTTGGGGCCTGATCGAGGTGTCCTTGAAGAGCAAACCTAGAGAGGCTTTGTCATGTTTAACCAGCATGAGAGAACAGCAGCTCACAGGCCACAAGAAACTTCCGAGTTACACACCAGGCAGTGCAGGATTTGAACAATATAAAAATTAAAGCCTAAGGCATCACAAGTATGACTCTCACTGCTCTAATACTGTAAGAGGTTTTCTACTGAACTGTTGTTGGACGCGCTGAAAATCTGATTTTTTGATGTGATAGACGTGCAAACGACACAGATGGTGATGCCTTTCAGTTTTGAAGAGGAGTTTAAAAAGCACCTTGACTTAAAAATCATTATCAGTTGTTGAACACATTAAATATTCCAAAGTATGACCATTCTTCTTTGTTCACCCAAGGCATATGAGCAAATCTTGCAAATCACTAATCATAGAATGGACATTTTCTTGAGTCGGCATTTCCATTTGCATTGATGAAGCTTCTTTTGTCACTGAAAGCTTTCCATAATGATATGTAACATCTAGATTTAATATCATATTTATTCCTAAGTACAGCTGATATGATACAGAATGGTACATGAGACAGTCCTTTCCCCCACTGAGCCCAGCACTCGGAGAGCCCTGACACGGGAATGCCATCAGCATTGCCTACAGTGGGACAGCTGGGTTTGTGCCTCGGCTGTCATAGGCCTTTGCACACGCCCAGGTGCTGGGGAAATCATCACCATCCATGGGAACCCTCACGGTGCCAGGGTCCTCTCAGCCCAGCACCACTGCAAAAGAGGAAAACTGTCTCTGTGCCTTCCCACCTGAAACAGATGAGGCAAATTTAGCCCTAAATGCAGATGGGGGAAGAGCGGCAATTAGCCTTTTTAATGGGTTTCAAAAAGTGAATATTTATTTTAAGTTGTAAAAGGCTACCTTTTATAGGATTTATAGAGCAGTGGCAAAGTAAACAGCCATTCCTGTGTCCGAAGTAGATGTGTTAATCTCACAGCTTTCAGGGAGTATGCATGACCACTAAAGCATCCCTGCACAAGCTCTGCTGACCACCTGTCATTTCTTTATGCAGCTATTAATGGGAGTGACATTATAGCTTATGAGAAATCAAATTACAAGACAGTGAGGAAATTAATACTTCAGCACTTCATTATAGGAGAAAACGGTAACAGCCTATACATTTTTAAATTAGTTACTCACCTGGATGTGTTTCATCTCTCAGACCAGTGTGTGATGTTGCCGATAACTCTATTTGAAATGAATCAAAATAGAGGAATTTCCCTGGGAAAAAAAAAATAAAAACAGCTGAACAGCACTAGAAATGTTTGATGGCTGACTTCTAGAAGTAGAAATCCTCTAAAAGTTCAGATAGAAGATACTGTATCGGATTTACTAGGTGTCTAACAGAGCAGCATATTCATTGCTTGAGCAGAAGAGGTCATTAAAATATTATATTTTAATATTTTAAAATATTATTATAAATGCCTTCACTGGAAGTGAAGGAGGGACAGACCAGCTCAGCAAGGTTCATGTGGAGGAGACAGAGCAGCAGTTAAACACAGATGAAAGTGATTGCCTTTGGTGCGCTAAGACATTTGGGGCCTGTTGGAAGATGGAGCTTCCTGGTGCCCAGGGCAGAAGGGCAGCAGCTGATTAGCCTAAGGGAGGAGGGTGGGTTTGGAGAAGGCATGACTGGATGGTTTGGGGAGTTTAAAATGGTATCTGAGCAATAATGAGGCCTGAAGGTAATGGCAACATTGATGAGTTGAATATTGTTTTCATGTTACCTGCCTTATAATAGAATGAAAATTACAGTAATGTCAGAAGAGATATAAACATAGACCATATAGAAAGAGACTGGTTGAGTTCCTTTTCCAAAGAAGAAAATATATCAGCTCAGAATAGCCTTTTCATAGACAACTGGACATTTACTTTTGAATGCAAAATAAGACAGGTCATTGAGCTGTTTCACGTGAAAAGAGAACAGTGTGTCACTACCTGTTCTGTTTAAATATGAGAAGAGACATGCAAATTGGACATGGCATTATAATACTATTTAGGGAAATTATACAATGTACAAGGAAGTTAGATTTTATTAGGTTTCCTCAACTTCACTTTGCAGGTAATGGCTTTCCTCATTGCAGCCATCAGGATGATTATACTGATATCACATCATTCGGTCATGGTCAGCTTCTCTTATTATGGACATGAGCAGAAGTTGTGCCTGTGTCCTTTTGTGGCATTTTTCTTCCACCCCAAAGGTTGACATATGTTCTTATACATATTACTTTGCTTCTAGCAGATGTTTTTTTCTGATTGTAAGCAGAATTTTACAGTTATAATTTACTGTTTGTATAACAGAAGACACTTATACCAGCCCTATTTTCATCACCAGCACTAACATCATTGTTTCTTGCCATCAAATCATCTAAGGAAGACCCATGACCAGGTGCTTAAAATGAACTCCCTACCGTGTGCCACAGGTATTTGAAAAGAAAGTCACTTATTTAAAGATAACTCTGAACGTTTCTCTCTGAGATATGACATTGACATGACTTAAAGAGAACATAAAACAAAACCGCACAAAATATCTGCTGCGTGGTTCTGGAAGCCTTCCAAACCAATTCACGGAGGGATTTTTGTTACAGTTGCTGCTGTCAGGTAAATATTTCATTATTCTTACGGAGTATCAGGCAGAATATTGTCAAATATACATATCTCTATACACATATATATGTATATATCAGCTAAATCTTTCATATTTACAAGGACATGGATGAGGGCTTCATAGCTTTGTCATGTTTTTATTTCACTTAGAAACATTTTCAATCCTGATGCTCCAAAATCCATCTTCATATTTCTTTTTGTGGTGTCAAGTGGGTTGAGGCCCCACTGTTAGATGTAGTGTAGTATGGTATAGAGGGATCCTTTCCATTGGTAGGAGTAGACTCTGTGGGTCTTCAGCTGAGTTCCTCAACAGACACAACATTTCTTCCTGTACCACAGTGTTTAAAATATTAAACCAAAAGAACAGGCATGTTTCAGAGAAAAAGTGTTACCTCTCTTCTGCACATGGGGATCTATACATATCTCTATACACATATATTCTAAAATAAGTGGAAAGGACTATAGTTTCTTCAGAACCTGTTGCACAGTCATATTCAAAGTAGATCTGAGGAAAGTCCTGGAATTTCCTGGTTTCTTCACAAGCTGTTTTAGCTTGAGTCTATTGTTAATTAATAATAATCAGGAGTCCATAGTGTATTCCCTCTTAGACGTGAGCTTTAATGAATAGGATAAAGAAATCCAACATATGTCCAGTCGTGTCATCATGTATAAAGGTTTGGGTTTTTTTTAAATTTAGAATGGAGTGATTACTTTATTCATTTATCTAGACACTTTTTAATGAGTGCCATGTATGCAGAAGGTTGTCAACTGTTATTTTTAGGAAAATCTCAAAGACATTTCTGAGACTGTACTTTGGAGATATTATATGCAACTGTGTTTTCAGTAAGGAGACTAAAGCTTTTGCAGTTCTTTTGTTCTTTCCAAAAATTTTGTATTCTCTTTCTGCTCCATGTTCTTTAAATATTTTTCCCATTTAGAGAGCTTTGGGAACATAGCCCTTTCCTTGCAGTGCTAATTAAGTTCACTCATTCATTGTAACAATAGCAGCAAAGAAGGATGAAAAAGCTGAAATAAATTGTCCCCGGCAGAGAAATTAAAGTGTTGCTATGCTTAAAAATAACTCTTCTCCTCATCTCTCCCATTCTTTCTCATTGTAAGAACCTAAATCTACTTTCTGAAAGAAATACAATTCTATCAATACTACAATCTAGACAGCATGTAGACCATTAATATCATTGTGCAGTATACTCTAACGTTAAATTCAGATTCACAAAAGCTTTCCCTGAGTTAATAATTAGATTAAAATTATACCAGCAAAGCCCCTCTTTTTACCTATTAATACATGAAATTAAATTTTTCTGCTGGAAATCCATCAGTTCCAGGACATAGCCCTTATATACCTTTTGACAGTAAAATTAAAGACATGGAAAATTGCTGCAACTTTACTTCTTGCTACTTGAAAGACTGCTATAATTCATGAAAACGTCAGTTTTGCAATCCATTTATGGTGAGCTGCATGGTTAATGGATTATTGTCTCAGAGACCAGGGATAGTTTGAAAAAATAATACTCCCCAATTTCCATTTTATGTGCCAATGGAGACAGGAGAATGAAGTTATTCTGAAATAACAAAACTTCCTTTTCTTCCTATTTCTCTATAAATTACTTGATTTAAAATTGGACAATAAGCATGCTGGCTTATCTTATCACTAGCAAACTGTTACTCTCTTAAGACCATATTTTCTACCAGAGACTGTATTTTTGGTAAGTTTGGATGTTTTTCAGTTCTGCATAAAAAACAGTATGAGAATAATAATTTGAGATTGCCCTGCAGATGACAGGTACCACACAAGTCCATTTTCCAGGTTGTTCTGCAACATGTCAGAAGGCAATGATCTGGCATTTTAAAGTCAGACTTGACTTTCACCAGTTTATACTATTAATATACAACTATCATTAGTACATTTTCTCTACTTCAGATGCTTTTTCAAATCCTGTAGCATAAGTGCAGATATTTAATAGGATTCCACTCCTTGGCTCATGCAGCATTCTTCTAGGTGTTGCGTACTCCTAGATGATGGGTAATCCATGTCAATGCTAGGTTTGGTTTTCCATGGAGATTCCTTGCTGGTTTCCCTGAACAGTTTTGTGTCATGAAGAACTCTCTCTGCTTAAATGCTTCTCTCTGATCTTAGTGGAAGTAAAATGACATGCATTGATGTAGATGTACAAATTTTTCAAATTTTATTTTCCAAACTATTTAAAGATTGCTCTACTTGCTCGGTACCTGCACTTTTCTGTGATCATTGCAGCAGTGAGTGAAAAAAATAGCTTGACTGGAATCTGAGTGGGTAACACTGATGAACATCACAGTATATATGTAATATACACATTTGAATATATAGAATACTCCAAGGGATACTCCAATACTGGTTTTCTTGCCACGACAGTCTCTCCAAATGACTGAATCCAGTCTAGTTTTGCAGTGAAAATTTTGCCTGTGTCCTGAATAAATGGCCAGGATCTTTCCCATCATCTATGGAAGAGATGAACAGTAAAAAAAATATTTTCTGAAACTGATTAGTTTGCCTTTAAAAAAGTTTCGTTTTTCTAAAGGGAAAAAATACAATAATATTGTTTTGCTCAGGACTTTGACTTAAAACAGATGTCTTGGAGATAGTGATGGATAAGTGTCTCCAGCTGAAAACACACCAGGGAAGGGTTAAGAGAAATTATGTTTAAAGGCATGTAAATGAAGGAAAAAAATTTGCAGAAATATGGAATTTATCTAGGACAATACAAAACAAAAATTCTAATAAACCTATAAATCTAAATGTGGTCTTTGTGTATCTTTGAAAAGACACTATTCAGTAGATCAAATTGTTTGATAGACAATCAGTAATGACTGCAAAAACTGTGGCCTTATGAGTTATCAACCCCATTCTCTGCTGCCCCTTTTGCCCAGACTTCATATCTTGGCCAACCACTGCACAGGCTGAAACTCATCCTGTTGAAGTTGCAAGACAGAATTCATAGGACTGGTAAACATCTGGTGTGGCAAAACTTTCTCTTGCAGACTTCTGAACTTCCTTTGCTTAGCTTCATCTCTGAAGTATTTCCAAATACTTTTTGTTGTTTTCTATAGCATTTTATTTTTCTTTTATGTGACAGATTATTTTTGGATTTCCTATATTTAGTCTAAATTTTAATTGAATTGTTTAAAAGTAGCAACTGACAAAAGGAACAGAAAAATTCAATTTAAAGGTCTGAAAATCAGCTTTCTGTGTAGTTGTCTGTGTGCAGACACAGTATCATAGTGAACCGGAGTGAATGAACACCCTGCAATGTGACACTTGTAAAGCCATCTGTAGAATTAAAAATATACCAGTCTTTTGGTCTAAAAACTCTTTGAAAGGAGGGCGTAGGAAAGTCTTTCCTAAGCTCTCCTTCAAAGAATTACAGTATAATTGCCACTCAGCTGTGAACTGTCCTTCACTTACTCCACTTAGCGATTTACATTATAAAGGTGGCTCAAGGAGTTTGCATCCGAACTGCTCCTGAGGAGTTATATTTGAGACAGACATTAGCTAGAAATTTAGAGCTAACAGTCCAAGGCCAGCTTTCAATTGGTGATGATGGGTATTTAGGATAAGCAATGTTAGACTGATTTGCTATTGATATCTGAACAAAAGCAGGCTAGAGTCAAACAACATGTCCAGTTTGTGTCCATTAGCTGTGTGTTCTGCTATTCAGAGGGTTCAAGCAGAAATAAAGAAGCAGAAGGATGGAGCATGCATGCTAATACTAGTTTTTGTACCAAAAATAATGGTTCCAATCCCATAAGAAGATCAGCATAAATAGACTTCTGCATTTATGGAAACATCTCCCAAAGTGAGTGAAATAGCCAGGGGAGCCTTCCTTTCAGGATCAGGGCCAGAATGAGCTGCTGGTAAGAACAGGT
This sequence comes from Mohoua ochrocephala, assembly GCA_013398855.1. Taxonomy (NCBI): domain Eukaryota; kingdom Metazoa; phylum Chordata; class Aves; order Passeriformes; family Acanthizidae; genus Mohoua; species Mohoua ochrocephala. Next base: position 18,800 of record VZTA01018725.1, on the reverse strand, counting down.
GGTATAAAAACAAGGATGCGAAATATGGAAAATAGGAGAATCAATTATGCCAATTTATCATACAAAAAGTACTGGCAAATCTTTTGACTGCAATTAATACTATCAGTGTGTGTGTCAGCAACAGCATCTTTGCAGTTTCATTCAGACTTGTTATTTAAATAGAAGAAAAAAAAATCTTTGAGTTATGACTGGTGACAGCATTGGAGAATTTGTGAGCCTGTGTCAGATGTGGAAGTAGGGAAGAATATTATGTGCTGCAGGGAAGGATGCTCTCTAGGCTATATGTATGCAAACTGTTTTGGTTGTTTTTACTAAATTGTGCCAAATGCACAGTACATTACAAGAACTGCATTTGGGAATCTTCTGTGTTATTGCTATCTGGTTTTTGTCAGAGTAGAAAGCTGTGGCTTTGGCAAGCCCACAGCGCTGATCAGTGCAGGATGGCTATGCTGTTTGCTACTCATCTATCCAGATCTGATGACAAGTGTTGCTTCTGCTTTGCTTTCAGCAGAATAAACCACTGCAGTCATACCTCTCTGGTATTGAATTTATAGCCCTCCTGTGACATAGGCTACATTTTAGGTAGCAAGGTGACCACTGTCAGGTATAGTTTCCAAAAGAGGTACATTCCTGCTTTTCCAATGCTCCTCCTCTTCTGCTTACAGGCAACACCTCTGCAATGAAGCCCAACCAAATGGGAACCCTGCTGAAATATTGCCACACTGACACCTACACACGCTTCTCTGAGAAGTGACACATTTCTTCTCACATTAGTATTTTATCTGTCTCTAGAAGGACCTTCTTAAGCTCAAGTCCCCATGACAGGGGAACGAGACAAACACTGAGATAAAGGCAGGAGTTACAGCCTGCCCCTTGCCTGCTGCTGAGAGAGAGCAAGGCCAGAGGAGGCAGAGATATACCAAACTCAAACAGACCCTAATGTTATCCTGAGAGGATTCGATGCACCTCTGAGAAAGTCTGAGGCACTCTGTCCTTTGAAATGCTTTGGCAATGTTTGCATATGCTGACTACACTGCAGCAGGGTCTGGTTTGAATGCTGCTTCTCCAGTGCAGTTCAGCCTTCTGAGCAGTGAATTTCCAGTTTTGGCTACAGGGAAATAGGAGGAAGAAGAGGAAAGGCAAGGAAGAAATCAATGGGCTCTCTCTCATTCCCTTTTCTCCTAGCAGTAGATGAAAGGGCCAGAGACAGATGAATACAGTCAAGCTGCTTTCAGCGTGGAACACGATGTTCAGTTGGGGAAATTGAAGCAGATCAGTAACCACTTTGTTTTCTGACAGGAACACTGCTATGCGTGCATGTGAGACAGATGAATGAGGAGAGTGAGAGAAGGATAGAGCTTTTCAGCTTTCCTGCTTTCCAGTGAGGGAAAAGAAAGCAGGCAGGTAGAGTACAAGGTATCCTCATCCACACTAATTCCTTTTTATTATAGGATACAGGATGATGTCTTTACAGACGGATAATTTTAATTTTAAAATAAAATAGGATGCAGAGTCTTACATTCTTGTAAGGATTCCTTGCAAGAGAAGACAAGAGAAAATGCCATACAGGCCTTTCTGATGAGTTTGTTTACACAGAAATCACTTTCTTTAAATTCAAGACAATTCCACTCATGTGATTAGTTTATACAGTGTGCGTGCATCAGAACAGGAGTAACATTTATGGTTAGAGGGTGTACAGCTAGAAGGTGGTGATATTTGCTGAAACTCCCAGGACACTGGGCTTATTTATTTTAAAATGAAAGAGAAGAAAAAAATGTACAAGCAGAAAATCACGGTAGAAGGAATGGTTTCACATAAAACATCGTCAAGTACTTTTTCTAGAAACATTAATCACTTCACTGGAGTGGCGTGTTCCGGAGCAGGTTATGTAACTCAGTGAAGTAAAATTTCAAGATGCCTGACTAGTGGGATGACAACTTATAATAATTATCACAGTACAGAAATTAGATAAATTTCAAAGACCATAGGAAGTCAGTGGCAGTCAGGAACAGTCCAAAGTTCAACCAGCAGCCAAGTATTGTGCCTCCCAGGATTTTGGTCCAAGTATGAGATGCTGCATTTCCTCAGATGTATTTTCTATTTGCTTGCTCAGTGTTTCTCTGCAGCAAAAATAGCCACGACATTGTCTTCTTACTTACAAATAAAATAGTTTTCTGAAAAATATGAAGAGTTACAAGGCTTGTCTGCCTTATCAATAACTTCTGAATTCAAAGTATGAATGGTGCCAAAGTGAGGTCCCCAAACAGTCTCTGGGTAGCACATGTTTGGCCATTTTTAAAATTAATTTTCAGGTGATAGAAATCATTGATTATGAATAAAGTCCATGATGTCTTATCCGAAAGGCGTGGCTGCAAGGATGTTCTGTAAGATATTTTAAGGTTCTCTAATCTCTAATACATTCACTTGGAATAGAAGGGGAAAATAAGTAAAATGTATTAATAAATGAGTTTGGTTGTCATGGGAACCAATTGTCTCAGGTGCTCTGTTCCAATACAGCTATTAACCCCTAGTCCATATTTATTATTCAAGGGAAATAACTGACTCGAAAAAGGAAGATTGGTTGTCACAAAAAAGAGAAGCCAGTGTGCTAAAGTTGAGTCATTTGCATGCAATAAAAATGAATTAAATAGGATGAATCTTCTTCAGCCCCAAAATGATTTGCATTTGGGTTATTGCTCTATTTTTCTCAGTTCTCAGTATTATAGGATGTCAAAAAGAACTAGGAACAGCAGATCTGGAATGAAATACAGTACCCTACAGCTACTGTGTTCTGACTTAGATCTTTATCATGCTCTTTAAGACTTTCATCCTACCATTACAGCTTGTTCTAGTACATATCAGGTGGCAAAATTCATAGGAACAACTCATACTATTAATAATCTGATTTTTTTTCTTTTTTGTAACAGCCAGTATTTACTCAAGTTTGTAATTGTGATTGTACTCCACTTAACTGGACTGAACAGATTGAAGAGTATTGGTCAATGGACATTTAAAAAGAATTTACACAAAGGCAGTTCCTTGATGCAATAATATCTGCTTCCAAGGAATACAATTTTATTTTTAAAATATCAGCAATCCAAGACTGGAAAGCTTTTTTGGTTTTTGTTTTTTTTTTTAATAATTCTAGCTATTATTTTTTGAAATTTCTCCTGTATTATCTCAGGAGTGTACTACATGAATTCTTCTCTAGAAAGTGTTTGCCTTCCTTTGCTTTTCTGTTTTTCCAGTACCCAATATGTTCTAACACCAAATCCCACATCTACAGTTACCAATTTTTTTACAGGCTCCCTTACTGAATCCCCATCTATTCAGATTGGCATGGGATTTATGTTTTGGATTATGGCTGTTATTCTGCTGCTTTTTTTTTTTTCTTCAAAATAATAACAAGAAAAAGGAACTTTAGGAACTGTTGATTAAAAGGAAAAAACCCAAAAATCCCAAAAAGTCTCTGTGTTGTTTTTTCTCAAACCCTAGACTAAAGGCAAGTATTTCACTTGCCAGTTTCAGTGAAGCTGTACCAATCACAGATTAACCATAAAGAATGCTTTTACTTAGGTTACCAGAAGTTGGGATGAAATGATCTGGTTGCTTGAAATAGAGGATTTTGAAGTAATTAGTCAGGAGCTTCATTTTTTTTGGCTTTAATTCTTGCTAATGGAATTCTTTAGTGGATTAAAAGTAAGACTTGATTATCTCATGTTCATAAATATTGAAAGTTCTGAGTATTGTGATTATTTTTAAGATGTTGACAAACTTGTCCTGTCAGAAACCTTCTAATCAGAAAATAACTACAATATATAATGAATAAAACCCAAGAATCCCTATTTTTCAAAGTCCTGTGATGCACTTGAAGTCTTGAGATGATATAAGTAAAAGTGCTGGCTAAAGGAAGATGAAGAAGAATTTGGCACATAGCCTTTGTTTTCACATTCCCTATTCTGTCCTGTCCTCTTTTGCTGTCCCCAGTTAATAATGTATGTATGTTGGATAACCTTTAAGGTGAACTTGCTGTTTCTGAGAGAGAGAGCAAAAATCACATCCCTAAAACATGACCTCCTCTCTTTTTTCTCTGTTTTTATTTACTCTTTGCCTATTGCACATTATCACTGCTATTACCTAGTGGTACCTGCCATTGACATGGTAGGCAGATTCATTTATCAAGCCGAGAACTGATAACACTTTGTACAGTATTCCCTGTACTGCAGTCAGCCACTAATCTTTTCTGCCACAGAAGGTCCCTATAGCAGCAGTACCTCTCCCCTCACAATCTTTTTTTCAAATGATACATCGTGTCTGCTTGCAAAAATTGTGATTTATCTATAGGTGGCAGCAGACTTACACTGTAAGGCCAGAGCAAGACCTGTCAATTACTTTCAATTATTTGTGCATAATCAGTTTATCTCTGTAAAGATAGTGTACAGAAAAAAGGCCTGTAGAGGCAAATACATGGGTGGATTAGGCCACAATTTTAGCAGCTGAGAAAAAAATAGAAAAAGAGTAGGATAGAAAAATATTTGAAAGGAGGGAGAATGTTCATGCAATAATAAAGTTTACTTTGCAGATGATAACAATTTACTGTCCCCTTTTCACAAAGATGTCATTTGGGAATTAACCTACATACTTGAATACCATTTCTTTGCAGCAGGACTCAACAGAGTTTGAACAGAGTTCTGCCGTTGATAATCTGTATTGTTTTTTCATTGTAACATAATTATGGCAAAGCTTTTCTTAATCCTACAACTGGGAAACCACTATGAGAGTATTTATGATGTAATATCTTGTGTGTACATCATAGATAGGTGGACATGTTTCAAGGGACCAGTTAGCCTCTCTATTAGGTTTCAGTGACTGAAAATGATCATTGACTGTTCTATTGTCATGTTCTTATAATCTTCTGGTCCTTCCTAAGTATTATAAAGATTAAATTCAGTTGTTCAAAAGGCAGACCATTAAACCCTTGATACGAGCTGTGTTGCATGCATCAGCTATCATAGTGGAAAATGGATTTCTTATGGGAGATAATAGAAGATAATGAAGGTAAAAACAATTATAAAAAGTAGGGCCCAGTGATTATCAGCACCATCAATATTTGCATATTAGGCCCTAAGGACTAATTCATAGCACATCTGGTTTACTAGTAAACTTACATGAGCCAAAGAGAGTTTTGCTATGCATTTGTCATTGTTTTTAAAAACCTATATGAAAGAAGAAAAGTGCACCTTGAAATTTTTAGGCTTCCTGCACTTCAAGCAAAACTGGTACTAGGTGTCTGGCAGGGTGAAAATAACCAATACACCATAAAATTTTCTGAGACAGGAACAGCATAAGAATAAAACATTCACCTTTTCTTTCTCAGGTGATTTATTGACAGTGATTTAACAACAAAGAATTGCAAAGCCTTGTTTTTTTTGGCCTTGTATTTTTTGGCACACATAAAGGAAAGGTCAGAGGCATAATCAGCCTTCTTTGCATTTTCAAAATAGTTTACACTCATTTTACTTTGGCAAAGTAAGACTTGCCATTAAAAATCTCAGCCATCTTAGTACTCATTACTCCTGACAATTGTCATCTCTTTTTTTTCTCATGGTTCATGTGGAGAAGCCCAGTTTGCTGGTATGAGCACACCCACTGGTGGATTTGGTCAATGCTCCTGACTCGTTCTTGTCATCTGCTATCCTGCTTGTACAAACAGGTCAGGCCTGTCCAGCATGGAGCTACAGGGACAGGGAACAGTAAGGTAAGAGCATGTGAGAATTACCCACTTCTCTAATAACTGAGACACCTCATGGGCCCACAGAAGCAAAATTCGAGGGTGCTGGGAGCCTTGAAGGTCACAAACAAAACGTGACAGCTGAGGGTCGGGACTCTAGGTGTAGTTAACTAAATTCCCAATTTAGAAGCCTAAACCTATTTGCGTCTGCGATCCTAGGTTACATAACTGACATTAGATTTGTTATGATTGAGTCCCTCTGTTTGGTCTAAGCAAAGAATTCTTTTACCAGATTGAAAATTTTTGTTTGGACATCTTAGGTATTTATGTGGACTGGGTATAAAATATTAGATACCCTATCAAATATAATGTGCTTTAACAATAGCAACAGAGGACTTCGTAGGCTATGACTCTGCCATTAAAGGTATGTATGTAAAACTACAAAAGTATTTTTGTTCCTTTTTTGAACAAGTTTTCCTCTTGAATGTCATAACCAGAGGAGAAGTAAGGTAGCTTAGAGGTTAACACAAAGAATTGAAGGTCGAAAGAGGGTAGGTCAGATCGGCCAACAATATCAGCAAGTCTTCATGGGCTGCTGTTTCAACTCTTTACCCTCTGCTGTATTTCTGTGTCATTCTGTGTGCTAGTTCTTAACTTGCCAAAAAAAAAAAAAAAGGGGGTGATCTACTTCCAATGCCACTCTTTTCGTGATTTGGCATGACATTCATCAAATTTTAACTACAGTGATAGGACAGATACACTTTTTACATCCTCCACTGGAAAGAAATTTTCCTTTTGAGAAATCTAAGAAATGTCATGGTCTGCAGAGGTGAAACTTCTTAGAGTAATGCACTTTATTTCATTTTATTTCTGTTATGTAGGAAAAAATGCATTCAGCTTTATCCGAGAGCATGAGCCCATTGAAAATTCCTACTTTACCCTGAGAAGTATCTTCGTTCAGTGGCTGAAGTCCTTGCAGAAAACCAATGAATGAGTCTTTGTCATTGAGAAGGGAATGGAATTGTAGTAGTTTAATATTTAGAAAACCTCCAACTTTAAGGCATAGGCATAAATGCCTGTAGTCGTTAGAGAGGGGTTCTGAACAGTCATTAACACTGGGAAGTCCTGTCTTGTAGCCAGTAGGATGTAGCTTCTTCAGATGAAGCTATGTGTTTACCACATAGCATATGTCTTGCAGACAGAACACATGTTTCCAAGATTGTGCCCTTTCTCTTCTGATATCTTTCTCTCTCCATTTCATTCCTCTCTGGGAATATCCAGAAACTTCAGAGGAATAAAATATTAGGGATTAAAAAAACAGATACAATAAAGATATTAAGCTCCCAGAATTTAGCTGCTGGGGTACCTCATATTTAGGTGTTTCGAGCCCAAGGTGCTGTGTAGAATCATGAGCCTAGTGTACGCATTTCCTTTACTGTATAAAAGTGCTCAGATCCAGCTTCCCTGCTGTCTAAGAGTCCCAGAAGACTATTAGTGAGGGAAAAATCAAGTTCAGTTCTCTGCTCAGGCTGAAAAATTTAAACGTACTACTGTCACTTCTAAAGGAGTGTTTCAACTGCCATACTGGATTTTCAGTTGTCTTCTGCAGAAGCCATGCGCAAAGCCCTGGCACTGCTGGGAGTAAGCTTCTGCTTAAAACCAGCAGATAGAGATGACATCTTCTGCATCCTTGTTGAAATGCTGACAATTCCTCCAGAATTTCCTTGCTTCTTTCCAGTTGGATGTCAGCTCAGCAAGTTCATTTAAAGCATCAATTCAAATGAACAATCTACCAGCTTATTTTAATTGAAGGCGCTCATGCAAATTTGCTTGCAACAAGGTCTGTGGGGGATAACTTTTGGAAGACAGGAAATACAACAAATTAGTGGCTGACAGTAATGTCATAAAGTTGCACAGCTGTTTACTAGGTGAACGTCTGGTTTAAGCCTTAATCTTCCTCTCCTAACACTGAGAGGACTTCAGCAGATCCATAGGCAGATTCAGCTTTCTTGCACTGCTGTGCTCCAATTAGACTGAAAAATATCACCTGCCATCCTCAAGGCAATCAGCTGCTTCTTGCAAAATCTGATAGTTCTAGTTGATCGATCTAAACTCTTGTACTAGAACTAGATGATGGTGTCTAAAAAGAACAAGGCGAAAAAAATTTCTCAGCAGGGGGAAAAACCCGTAACATGGGAATAGAGTGGATAAAAAGAAAGATAATGCATGCTAGTGTAACTATTTGTAGATGGAGTTTTATCACGTGAGTGTTTTGGCAAATAATTATTTGAAATTAGTAATATTTGCATATTATAAAAAAACATGTTTCTTCTAGGGATTTTATCAGTTTCATAATAATAAAATGAAGAGTACTTTACAGGCAGAAATGCTTTAGCACGTTAAATGACAATATGTTCCTCAGTCATCGCTCCCTGTGTGAAATCCACAGGATATGTTTCCTGCATGGCTGACTTTGCTACTTCAGAATAGCTAGTAGCATGTAAGGCAAAATCTCAAAAAAGACAGAGTATTTTTGTTGATACTTTTCACCTTCATAAAAATCCTTTAGTAATATTTTCATATTTCATGAGTAAAGTTGACTACTTTTTGGTAACTCTTCATCTCCAAAGAAAAACAGAAGAACGTGTTTCCAGAGCCAGAGATGAGGACACTTTTTGTACTTACAGGGAGATAAAAAAGAAAGGTTAAGTCCTCATTTCTTCTGTCAGGCTTCAATTTCCATACCATTTGGGAGAGAAGAAAACCTATAGTAAGATAATCTGGAGTCCTGGGAGAAGAAGAATTAGAAGAGTTGATTTCATTATTTAAAAGATATTTCTTTCTTTAAATATTCAAACAAGCTTTGGAGTGCTGACAGCAGGGTGAAGAGTAAACGATATGAAACATCAGGAAAAAATAGGGTGAAATAAGGTAAACATATGAAATCAGACAGTAATTTTTAACGTTACCTTGGATAATCAGTTCCTTCTTTCTCCAAGTGCAGGGTGGAAAGACATTCCAGTGAAACAGAAAAGCGACATTTCATATGCAGATCATGCAGATCAGCTTTTAGAGGGGATTCAGAGATTTCAGACCCCACTCTAATCATCGCAGCCTCTCTCTCTAGTGAGGCTGTCCCACCAGCTGTCAGCATACCGGTTTATCTCCACAATTTAACAGAGTGCTCTTTTTGTCTGCTGCAGCACACTGATGAAACAAAAACTGTAAAGGCAGGGAGCTGTGGAATCACAAGTGCTCACTTTCTTAAAGAGTGTATGTCGGAGCAATTGCAATAACTCTGATGTAAAGAGCATAAAAGCGAGAAAAAGAACACTCTGATTAGAAAGGCCTGTCCTATGGCCAACTCTGTGCTTCTGTAACATGCACAGAATTTCATAAGCATGGGGGTTTTTTATCAGAAGCAATGCAGAAATTTCGGGTCCAGGCTGCAAAGAAGTTGTGAACAATCCCAGAGAAATTAATGGAGCTAAACCTTCCCTCAGACCTTCAGGATAAGGCTGATAATAGCAAAGAAATGTATCTCTTAAAATCCACGGAGCCTTAAAATCAGAAATATTTCTGAAACCTTTATGAAATCTAAACGCCATTTGTAAGATTCCATCTAGATTTCATCGAACAAGGAAATCTTGAATTATATATTAAATCACGTTTGTTGGTGTTAAACAGTCACTATTAAAATCATTAACTTTGAAAATGTGCATGCTAGAAAGCTTTTCCGAATTTTTAGAAAGCATGTAAAAGTAAAAAGTCCTCTAGATAAACAATTCATAGAATCAAACTTGCAATATGTTCTGAACCAGCCATAATAATGAAATAGAAACTGAAATCTTACTGAGCATTTATTCCGGTTGTTATTGGAATCTTAAACTAAACAATTTTTGAAATGCTTTAAATATTTTCATACTTGAAATGAGGCACACAGACTACTGGAATTTGAGACAGGCCCATTGCCTTTCCTTTCCGTCTTAATGTCATCATGTCAAAGACTGTAATAATTGCCAGAATAATTGTGAAGGACAGATATCCTACATAGGGTTTTCATCTCTTACGATTTGAACTCCATCCACAAGCTACTGTTCTCTATCCTCTGATGTATCTCGTTATAAAACCTTAGCTTTCAAGTTTGTTCTCTCTCTAAAAAGCTGCTTCTAGTCCATCTATATTGCACAGGAACACTGATCTTTCCCGAGCCACAGTCTTGTAAAAAAACCCTCCTAATTCATTTTATTAAGAAAATAAACTTCTATTGTTGGATATGCCTGGAGTGATCTATTTTGGAAAACTAATTTTAAAGCAGTGGATAGAAATCCTCTACCTCACTGATACTCTAAATTGTGAATTATACCCTTAAACCAAAAATCTGGAATGTTGCTTAAGCCAATTGTATTCCTCTTTAATGAAGACTGAGAAACTCTAGCTCCTGTAAAATGACCAGAATGGTTTTTTGAGAGACTTGTTTGAAGATGTAGTATTTTATTTTTCCTTTGAAAACTTTTTTGAGAGCTCTCTAAAACGAGTAATAGGTAACTGGGAATTGGACTAGCTCTAAATTGCATACTTGCTAGAGAAACATAGAAAGTCCCAAACAATAATGGGTTTCACCCTCTTCCTTTTCATTAAAAAACAAAACGAAAACATAAAAACTGTAAGAAAAGTCATTTACCCTGTATCAGGACAAACAAACAAACAGACAAACAAACTCACCCAAAACCACCACAAAAAATGATCCAGCCTATTTACCCTGCTAATGGACAAAAGTAGATGGCTAGAGAAGAGTACAAAAGCCAGCACTCACAGATAATCCATCCATTTGATATTTTCCAGACTCCAGCTGTTTTCAGTTCTGGGGCTCTCTGAGCCCTAGCATGACTATTGTACTTAAAACTCTTTAACCGAGGAGATCTGCTTGCTATGTGTTACCAAAATAGACCTTTAGCTCCCAACACAGTTTTTGGCAAGGAGGTAGATAGCCTAATGACCTGTTATCTGGAGAATCATTTCTAGTGGAAACTGCCTTCTATCAGCTTCATCCAATGCTCCATCGCTCCAAATTTGCAAGAGAGTACAAACAGTTGATCACCATCTCTTATCTTGTGTTATTCATGATTTCAAAGACCTATACAATTTCCTTTTCAGTTATTTAAATTTAGAAACGGAATCCTTGCTTTTTTATAAAGAACTTTTTTTTTTGACTGTCATTACTGTTCTGCTTAAACTTTCTTCAATTCTACTCCCTTTATGAGATGGAGAGTAGTAACAGAAAGTATTCAAAGTGCTGTGAATTGATGCATTAGTGAAGTAAAGATACAAATACCGTTCAAGGAAAATATAGGCCAGAAGTTATGAGAAACAGTTTTTTTATCTTAGCACTGGATCTCTAGGCCTTTCTCTTCAGTGTCCTGAGGACCAAAACATTTGGATTAGTTTTTCTGTCAAGTCAAATAGCTGAACCAAGCCTTTGAACATTTTCTTTATTATTATTTTATTCATTAACAGGACCGAAATTGTTTTCTCTACCTTAGAGGTCATGCAAAATTGCTTCCTTTGCATGCCATCTGTGAAGGTGTGATTTCTGGAGTAGTCACACATGTAACATGCTGTACCTCCCTCCCACTGGCCATTTCCTCATGCCGCTTCCACCTGCAAAGGCTCAGGTGGCCTGCTGAGAGGTTACTTACTGAGGAGTGCTCAGCTACACAAATAATATGTAAACAGAGCCAAAGCATTTATACTGCAGTGATTTCAGTAGTGACGGCCAAGAAAACGTGTATGACTTTAAACTGTGTCAAAAAGAAAAAGAGTGCCTTTTTCAATATTATCAGTTGGTGGTGCGTACGCCTCATATCTAAAGATTCACTGGATGTTTTCTTTCTCACTGAAAATACTCCTGAAAGATGAACTGAGTAAAGATAAGTATGCCTGCTCTTTCTTCTGCTGTTTCTCTATATGTGAAAACATTTGCCTAGTGCTTTACCACTGGCATCTATACTGATGCTGGTTTTGACAAATATCCTCTCGTAGGCTTGATGAATAGAAATGTCTGAAAATGGTATCACACGGCCTAAAAGTGGAGTAACATCAGGCTGTAAACAACAGCATAAAGTGCTATTAAGCCTGTAAACGCACTCAACATGACAAAATGGGCCAACTGATGATATTTCATGGATTTATGCTAGCTGAATAAACTGATCCTCCTCCAAACTCATTCCATCACAGTTCTCTTCAGAGCTGTTTATAACATTACTAACTTCTAGACAAATTTAGATAAAAGTCTGATTTATGTTTTCAAGTAGATAGTGTCTTTAAAATGAAACTGAAATATAGCAACTAATATATATTTTCAAAACTTATAATGAGCTTTGAAAGCAAACTTCTCACTACAATAGATAATTCTATAGTGATTGTAGGGCTATTCCTAATGTGTCAAAAATAATGGCAAAATATATTATAGGAGCTTTTACTTATGAAATACTCATCAGCAAGCTGAAGATATTTACATATAGTGATGGCTATAGGAATGCTTTATAATTGTTACAGCATGCAGTCTGATAAGCTCTTGTTATATTAAATTATAAACAGGAGATGTATTTTTAGTAATTGTCATCATATTATTTGATTACAAGAAACATGTGTTTTATATGAAAGACAAATACGGTAATCCTTAGAGAAATTCTACATGAAGGAAGAAGTCACTGTGATTTTCTGTTTTAAAGAGAATTGGGTCATTATGATCATTTTATGGAGAAACTAGGCCATAACTGGCTAAACCAAGGAACTGTGCCTTACTTATTAGCGTGATCTGATTTTCTAAAAACTTCCTGAAGCGTAAATGTTCATGAATTTGCAGAAGTATAAATTGAACAATTTTTGCTGCAATGACTATAAATATGGACTGGCTATTAAGATAACTGGAGCAGAGAATTTAATCTAAAAGTCCTTTATTAATATAACTCGATCTCAGAGTGAAATATTTGTTGGAATTAATCATTTTGATGAAAGTTTTTTCTGCTGCATAAGATGACAATCACATCGGCCCTTCTTATTCAGTGTAAATGCGTAGGACCTCCTAAAATTCTGACGATGGTCAATAAAACGAGAAAGAAAAAACAGTGGGCTATTAAATACATTTTAGTTTATCCGCCATTCTTAACCAGACTGGGGAAACATTACAAAAACAGAAGATGACATTTTAAAAAATTAAATACTATGGTGGTGTAATAGTGTATGTATTAATAAAATGTTTACACACGTGAAACATTTTCATTGAAGGAAATAGATCATCCTGCCAACTCGTAATGATACAAGTTCAGCTGGTCCTGGAAACAATGCTGGATTGCATGAAGAATGTACATTCGCTTTGTTAAATGCTGTACTACTTTCCAGCATATTTTAAAGCATTGTCACCTTACATACAGTTTGAAACGATCCTTACTTCATTAAAGAAAATTAAAACATTAAAGACTGGTGGAAGTCTGAGACCAACCTTTTCCCAGTGGAATGCTGTGAGACTTCAAATTTTGGCACAGTAAAACTAGGCATTTACCATTCTCATTCTATTTTCTTGGCACTCCTTTTAATAATGTGACCTCTGAACATAACATTAATGATAGATTAATGACTCTGCCAAGTCTGCTTACAAATGAAAGATGGTGGATGAAGCTACCAGAATTAGATTTTCCTTTTTACCTTTTGAAGAAAAACTTAGGTTTTCATTAAAACATTGACATGCAGGCTGATTTTTTTCATACTTTTATTTTAAAAAATCAATAGGGTTTTACGATTTCTCCAGAGAGCAAGACAAAAACTACTTTAAAAATAGTTTTCATCATTAAATGTCACCATTCTTTTGTTAATCCACCTACTTCCACAGGACAACATCTGAGTATCTTCTTGCTGTTTCATCCACAAAAACTTAACACTGCTTCTATCAGCCGCTGCTAAGTGCTGTCATAATATAATATTTTTCCTCATGCAGAGAGTAGTTTTTTCATCCTTAAGGATGGCAGGATTTAATTTAATTTAATTTGTGCTGTGGTGTCTTCTGCTTTGTTTTGGGGTTTATAGATAAGTCCCAACTCAGAATATCAGCCAGTAGACATGAAAATCCTTTAAGCATATGTGTATCTTTCCACATGCTTTACATATAATTTACCTGACATTCCTTATACCAATCCCAAGGTATTGTCTGTAGTGAGTAAAGAGGAATATCTGCTTCTGCAATGTGAGTCAGATCCTAGGGGGACTAAACTGCCCTTTGCAGGTACCTGTCTGATTTCAGTAGCAAAGATAAAAGTGAGGGCAATTTATTAAGTTCTGAATTTATACATTATGTGTTTTATAGCAAATTAGCCTTGTTTTTTATAAAGTAGGCTGTGGATGTCATCACAGAATTGAAGAAATTTACTTCTGATGCAAGTTAACTTTTAAGCACTTAAAAATGGTATTGGATTTGGTCTTAGGTCAGCTATATGGAAATTACTCCTAAGGTACTCTGGAAAATCAGGTTAGTTTTTTTTTTAGTAAACATCTATGATAGGGTCTGAGCCAAATACTTCACTGTGGCAGTCAATTCAATGTCAGATGAATGGCAATCTGCTCTGTTTCTTTCCTAGTCTTTTATACCTCAAGCCAAGCATACTTGACTTTCATACCTCATGTCTCCAACACCTGGCTCTGTTAATGCAAACACATATAACATACGAAGAAATGCACGATTATCACATTACACTACTCTATTTTGTGCCTTTCCTTCTTCTGTTTCTTTCTTTGGAAAGTGGAGCAGTTCATCCTGGTTTTCTAAGACATTTATTAAGATCCTTAAAAGATGAGAGATGGGAGGCATCGGGATAAGAACTGTAGACTTCATGGCCAGAAATGCAATGAGGCTCTTGAGAATATTTCAGGGCATTACTTTATTCATGAGCTAAAGACAGTGACTACTGAGTGAACAGTGATCATCATAGTATACCCAATGGGTTTGAAGCTTCTTACAAGGATATGCTAAAAGCTTTTAATATTCTCTCAGCTTGTAGCAAATCCTTCCATTATTTTTTGTGTTAAAGGAATGCAAAGTGCACTCATCTAAAAATCTGTCTAAAAATAATATTTTTTGGATGAGCTACTTGGAGAATAGAAAAGAGGAAGGAAAAAACCACTTCTCATGCTTTGACAGAAAGTTATTTTATTTTATATGCATTAGCAAAACTGGAGTCAACATAGGGTTTGGGGTTTTTTTTTTCTTTTTTTTTTTCTTGCATAAGAGAATAGTATTGCAAGTTAGAGATGCTGTCAGAGAATACGGTGAAAGAGAAGTAAAAGAGCAGTTACCATAGTTCAACAACTTTGAATGAAAGGAAACTACTGAGTATGGTGTCTTGCAGCAAGCCTTGTCTGGTGTGGGTTGCCAACACAAAGTTGGACACCATCTGGAAATCTATACACTTTAAAATACATTTATGCAGTAAGTTTCTTCAGCTGATCTCAGAGGACTTTACTACTTCACTGTAATGCAGATAAAATGAAAAGTAAACTGAAGAGAAAAATGCTTCCTTAGCTTTCAAAAAATCATTAAATGGCAATCAGGTTAGCAGAGTAAATCTAGACACGTGGTTTGGTTTTCAGTTCCTTCAAAATCAGCCAGGAGACCTTAGCTGCAGTTTACTTCTTCTGAATGCAAAGGACATTTATTGCAATTCATCTGTGCAGTGAGTTTGCAGAGTGCTGGGATGCAGTTACAGGTCCCGTTGCACTGCTGAGGCTGTGCAGTGGCAGCAGCGTGCTGACCATTGGTCCGGAGTGAGTCGGTGCGGCCTCTCCGCAGCTGGCAGTGCCTCAGGCAGAGCAGGATGCAACCAGGCTTGTGCATGGAACAAGCTCCTGACTTTTAGGTGATGGGTACTGCCCGCTTGGATGCTAAGCTTACCTCAGACTTGTGGGCTGTATCCCAAGATACAAGGTCACACAATAACTTTCTAATCTAAGAAATTGGATGGCGGAAGAATGGTGCAAAATTCAGTTTGATTTCAGCCCAAGAAAAGAAGGTGGTACTAAGTCCTGTATGTATACATGGAAGGGGTTGTGATTTTGTTCCAGAGTGCTGTGTAGCCATCTGCAACGCAGTTGTTGACCTATATATTCCAGTATGTTCCAGAATAATTTTCATGTAGCCACATTGCTAGGGAGTGAGAAGTTCTTAAAAACTAACAAATGTGTATGAATTTAGACCCAGATCATCAAAGATATTCAAGGGACTAATTCTGACTAATTCCCACCAAAATGTACTTTAGTTGGGTACCTCAGGGCCACTCCTACCTTTGATGCACCTCTCAGTTTCAGTAAGGACAGCATTTAAATATAATTTTGATGTTCAATTTACATGGTTTACAGAATGGGTCTTAATACACCAATTAATAATGGCAACTCTAGATATGCAATGCAAAGGATATTTATCTACAATGTCTTTATCTATCTGTAGTTACAAAGACTGAAAGTAGTGGATGCTGTGAATTTCAGCTTGACTACATAATATATTAGTGCTGACTTGAAAGCTAAACAACTAGAGCACTGGAGAGACAGTTTTATATCCTTGCTTGAGGTCACTGAGAAATACAATTTCTACCTCTGAGGAAATTCTATCATTTACGAAAAATTTGGTTTCAACCCAACCCAAAACCAAACCTTCACATTTCATTAGCAGCAAAAAGTGATTATTTCTGTTTTGAGTCCAGTGATACTTTTAAAACTTTAAAATTTGTTATTAATAGATACTTTGTAAAATTCACCCATTCTCACCAAAAGTAAAGATTTTTTAGTATCAGTAAAATGGAGTGTTTTCAGACTGTATTATTGAAACCCAGGAAGAATCTGAATTTCATCTGGGACAAAACATGGATCGTGATTAGGACAAAAATATTTTTCATCTCTGATGTTGTAATTTGAAACCCCACAGATGAAAAAAGGAGATATCTTCAATTAGTTACTATTAAAAAAGACTTCTTCACTTAGTCATGCCTGCATCCCTGAAGAATTTAATAGTGTTGATTTGGGTTTTTTTTAAAGCATGGTGCATTTAATTTAAAGCAAGCTTTTAAAGGGAATACAGAAAAACCAAACCTTTCAGTGACTTATACCCCTATGAACTTTTCTATATTGGAATTTTCCGAGGTGACAATTTCCTCTAGAAATGTCAAGTCATTTGCATTTATGTTGGACCAAATAAACCATTACAAATACAGACATACCAATATTAGAGAAATCTTCAACATTTGTTATTGGCCAGAACATGAATGAAAACTTGGCAAAAAAAAATGCTGATTCATCAGTGGCAAACAGAAATCCAGATATTATTGACTTCCTCATGATTGCAGAAGTCAGGGAACATGGAAATGAGAGTTTAAAATTCATGAAGTCAAAGGTGCATCTTCTAGGAAACCACTTGACTTTTCATCTTCCCTTGTAATTACCTAGTGTACATCTGGGAAAAACCATCTCTTCCTTCTAAAATTCCAGAGGACATCCATATTTTATTATAGCAGATTTGTCACTGGTTAAACAAACTCGCCTAAAGCAAGTGTCTGTGTTCTTAGCCTCTAATAATATGAGGGAAGTATAAAATATTAAATGCACCCCACTATTAATCTGCAAGTGAATGAGTATTTCCAACTGATGTTAAAATGTTAAAAACATGCATTAAACAAACTACCATTAGTTACTAAAATTTGAATGCATTCTTTATTTAATACTTTTCAGTGTCAGTCAATGTTTCCAAAATGTCTGTTAAATAAATAATAACAGTATCTAGCTTGATGAACTTAAAGGATAACTTCCAAGAACAGTGTTCCCATTAGCCACCAACATTTGCTTTAGGCTTTGGAGTAACCTATGTTGGTTGGGATATTATATATAAGGAAAAAAGAATAAATGTTTTCATAAGCTTACTGAAAAGTAAAGAAGGGTCTCTTGGCATTACAGGCAAAAATACAAATACAATAAATATTAAAGTAAATATTAAAGACCAAGCTAGTTTTATTTAGATCTGTTTGGATGTAAACTTGATATTTGCAAAAATGAATATGGAGATCTTAGAAGACTGATGAGATTCAAAGAAATTCTAAAACCTTTATGCTGCAGAAGCCTTGGAGAAACGTAAGGGTTTCTGTGCCCCAACTGAGGAATGGAGGTAACCACAAAGTGCCACAAAATTTTTATTGGTTCTTTCACAAGCAAGTCTCTTGTGAGTCAAAATTCCACAACGAGCTTCAGGTTAACATCAGAATATTGTGGAAAATACAGAGCTGCTGCTGATTCTCAAGAAAACTCTCACAGACTTCTATGCTGCCATATCAGAATCTGAATCTGTATACTTACAAGCCATCAGCTCTTGCTCCTTGATGTCAGGTGGAAAATTCTGGGTAGGAACCTACTACTTCTAGAATACTTAAATTACTGTATTATTGCCCTCATGCCTCAGCTATCCTTATAAATGGATATTTTTACCTTTTTCTGTCCTGAAAATTATCCCTACAGGCTTGTTAACTGAGAGTGGATGGAAGATTTCCATTACAATATATTCGATGTACCTACCCCAGAAGAAATGGCAATTTAAAGTAGCACTTGTGCAGGTGTCAGCCGAATTGAATATTTCAATATACTACAGAGCTTAAATTTGTGACTATCCAAATAATGTTGGAAAAATGCGAAAAAGCTTTTGCTGCCAACCTTGTGTTGCTGCTGCCTGACTGTACAGCAGAAATGTTTCTTAGTACACTGTTGTTCAATTTTCAAATGATCAGGTTTCTAGGAATAAAAATAGAAAAAGTGTGAGAGTGAGAGAGTGTAGGTAGAGATCAATTAAAAGTATTTAGAATTTACCTTAACTTACTTTGGGTCTTGTGGTTTGATGTTGGCTAAGCGCCAGGCACCCATGAAAAACTATTCACTCATTTTCCCCTGCTATAGCCAAGCAGAGGAGGGGAAACTAAAATTTCATTTTCATGAGTTAAGGATTATTGGAAAAAAAACACTTTAGGCAAAACAGGTCCAAAACTTA
>VZTA01018714.1:0-11880 GCA_013398855.1 Mohoua ochrocephala | reverse complement strand
TTACAATTATTGTTGTGTATTTGGAAAAATATTAATATTTTTTCACTGCAATAGTTATTTGAGTGAAAAATCCTTCCGGCTTGGCTGGACTTGAAATATTTCAATGTCTTTGATTTATGGTGTCAAATAAAACAGCCAGTTTAGGTGCAGCAGTGAGTGATAGAATAAAACATCCGTGTGATAGATATGAGAATTGTAAACCATACACGTGTAAGTAAGAATCTGATTAATCTGGGTGGAAAAGTTTAATTTTATGGTTGTAATTAAAAATTAAACAAAGATACATTTGTAGTGATCTGATTATATAGTCAGGCAAGAAAAAACATAAACTAGAGCCTATAAATGGTTGCAGCTACAGGTTTTGAGTAGCTTACTGAGCAGGACAGCCACCCCCATCCCCAACCAACATTGGGCAGGAGTCACTTTCTGAGATGAAGGTTATGCTCTAATGTTTGTCACGTAAAGGTTAATATGCTCTTCTAGGATGTGAAAGATCTAAGTTTGAGTCAGATCCTACTGATTTTACTATTGAAGTTACTTCATAACACAGCTACTAAGTAAGATGGGCAAGACTGTGTGATACAATTTGACCCTGTAGTTTAGCAGATGCTTTTTTTTTGTTTTAATTCAGCCTTAGATGGCTTATTTGCCAACAAGGTCTGATCAGAATTTACTCCAAAATCTATGATGTTGAGTTCATGAAGCAACTGCAAATATTTTGTGTTTTAGCAGTTGCCATCCTGTAACCTTAAAAAAATACCATGAAAGAGCAACAAAAAGTCTTTTAGGCAGCAGAACAACCACTGAGCTTCCTTGACACATATCAGCTGCCACAATTAATTTAATTCCTCTAGCCCTAATATGCTCTTGAATGCTAACTCATTCAGCTGATGCAGGTGATATCAAGTTGTAGCATTCCACATATATCTGTGTACTGAAGATTCCCTCATGAGTGGGTGATCTAAACATCTATATTAAAATCTAGTAGTCAAAAATGGAGAAATTGGTTTTAGCCCATGCAGTGCTCTTCTGTAGCTACTTCATGCTCCAGTGGTTCTACTAAAGTCACTGACTTTCTGTGTCTTTATTTTTGGCACTAAACCACCATACATATTTTACATGAAGCACATCAAACCAGATTTTCATAGAGAAATCTTATATCTCTGAAAAAATTATATGGCTGCACAGACCTTGACTGTACATCTTTAATGTCCTCCAGAGCTTTAATCTGAGGACTTCTGTACTTTTTTCTGTACTTTTTTCTCATGGTATTTCCTTATATATAGAATATACAAAAGCACCCTACTGACTTATACACACAAGGTAAGTCACAAGTCATATTCTTCTGTACCTAAGAGATATTTTGCTGGTTTGGTGGCAGAATTTTTGAACTGGAGAGCTAGCCACAGTATGAGATTACATGTGTAATCCTTGCTTGCATTAAAGGAGTCCAGACTTTTGTCTCAGAGGAAACCATTAAAACATTTGCAAACCACTAATCTGTTCAGGGATTTTCTATTCTTTATCTAGGGCAAGTCTACTGGGTGGCAATTCTATTTAATATTTCCTTATTTGGAGGAGACAATGTTAAGATACACAGAATAAAAATAGTATTCAAGATAGAAATTAATCATTAAAAAATCAAACTAGCGTGAATGAACCCACAGAATCTAAAGCTGATGTCGTCTCATACTTATTATTCAGAAATAAAAAAAAAATACCAAAAAAGCAATTTAAAAAATCTAGCTTTGATCTTGAGGAAGACATCTCTAGTTACTTAAAATTGTCTTACTTGACTCAGCTGAACGTGGCTGAAATGTCTAATTACAATAGAAAATGCCTGGGCTATTGTTAAACATTTACATTACAGCCTTAGATGCCTCTGAACGGTAAAAGTTATATTATTTGGTGACATTATTTATAATTTTGTCTGGGGATCACTAGTTTCTGCTTGACAGGAGAAAAAAATGAAATATTGGAAATTTAGGAACATGAACAACAGATGTTAAAAAACTTAGGTAATCAAGACTATATGCTTAAGGTATTACATTTTCACTGAATCTAGTGTTCAATCTGCAGGTGAATGTGCAAAAGAAGAGCTAGATTTATTCCAATAGGCAGGAAGATGATTGCATTCATACTGAGGTTGCCTAACATGACAAACAGCCTTCAACTTGAAGAAATGAATCTCACATTTGTTTATTTTTCATTTCTGTAGCAGGAATCTATTTCAATATTTCTCTTGTTCTGGAATGTGGCACTCTCTGATAGAGAAGAGAGGCAATTTTTATGTGTCCCCAAACCATCTAAGGTTAAAATTGGAATTCTGCTGGAAGACAACAGAACTCAGGCTGATCACAGTTCAGATTCTGATGTGAATTTCTCTGTTAGCAATCAGGCAACAACAGTCTGTATCAGCCTCTCTCTGTCACCGTTTAGTTTTGTGTATGAAGTACATTTATATACACCAAAAAACCCCCCAAAACCAATTCAACTGGCAACTGCAATAGGGGACACAGACAGGGGAGGAAAGACTCAGAAAATTAAAGGCATTCTCGGAGATACAGTAATGATATTGACACAAAGCAATGCCAAGAGTCTAATAATAAGGAACTTGTATTCTGAATATTTGCATTCTATCTCAGGGGTTGTAAATATTACTATATTTCTAGCAGTTTATCGTTATGTTCTTGACTTAAGGGAGACAGCTATAAGAACTGAAAAACAATTATTTTCAGAGCATAGACCACATGTTGGTTTAGTGAATGCAGAGCATATTAGCACCACGAGGAGTGTGCTCCTGTTGGCTTAACCCTGGTCAACGTTATCTGTACACCTTGAGTGTATTTTTAGACAGTTTAAAAAAAAAAAAACATTAACAAGTAAAACCAGAACAACACTAGAGTTTCATTTACCTGGTCTCCAAGGTTTAGAGGCAAAGGGAGAAATGCAAAAAAAGTCACCAGACCTCATACCTTAAACAACCTGGTTTCTGAAATATATCTATACCTATGGGTATTAGAAGTTTTAGTAGTATGAAAAACAGTGGGAAAAATTGAAGATCTGAGAGCAATGATTTTCTTTCCAAATCTCATTTTATATAATTTTTTTATAGCTAAACTTGGATTGGATATTGTGCAAATAAGAACAAATTTCATTTCAATAGTTAATGTGTGTTTATATGGTACTAATTCCCTTTTTTTTTTCCCCGGAGCTGGCCACATTATCCACCAAAATAGGATATGAACCTTCTATGCCACATTTTCTAGTTAGGAATTTATGCTTTATCTGCTATGCTAGCAGACATTTTCCTTCCATCCTTCTATTTTGTTCATAGAAGACAAAATTATTTGAGAGGCATATGCCTTGAGTCTCAGTGCTGGGGTTTTTTATAATTTTTTTTTTTCCTTAGTGAAACATAGTGAAAATGCAAGTAAACTGTATCATGAAAAGTACATATGCTTACAAAGAAATGAGATAAAACCACAAAAGAAGAAAAAAAAACCATTTTCACATTATCTCCTTACTGCAGAAAAAATTCAGTTTTATTTTAAAGTCCCTGCAACTTGACAGCTGGAGCATCCTTAATACATACTGGGAATTCTTTGGGTGAGTTTTCAACACAAGCATGAGCTCAGTATTCCTAGTTAGGGCATTTTAAATAAGAAATTGCAGCCTAACAAAGGAAACATTCTCATTTCCAAAATCCACTGAGCCTTTGTGTAGCAGTAGTCATTCCAAGGTACCATGCGACAAAAATGTATCCTCATTATTAGGAACAAAAGGAGCCCATACTCCTCAGTAACATGGCTACTGTGATGGTGGTGGTGATTTACTTCCAGTGTTCAGTGCACTGATGCATCTCACAACTATAGGCAGCAGTCTGAAAGATCTGTCTGCTACCAAATTTTCCAGGCTCTGAAAAAAAAAGAAAATTAGGAATGAAAAGAGGAAAAACAGAGCAACTGGCATTTTTTCACCTCACTGAGACAATATTTTAGCTGTGACGTCTCTGCGTTCTCTCGTTTACCCTGATAACTGGATTTGCTTCTGTGTCTTTACCTAAGTAAGGTGTTAATTCCACTGTGGTTATGGAGCAGAGATACACCCCTGAGCCTGGTTATGATAGGACCACAGAGAAAAATGAACACTTCTAGCCCTGAGAGAAGCTGCAAAGATCGGAAGTGTTTTATGTTGGTGTGCTGAGGAATTTGAAGGTTGGATGAAGGAGATTTCAGGCTGGCACATGACTTTTAGGACAGCTTTCAGCAAATTTGACCTATCTGCAATTTCAGGCTTCAAAAGTTTGATGTCAGTGTTTAGAACATGAAATCTTCATGTTCTTCTACTGCCATATTAACATACATAACATGAGCATTGACACAGAAGTCATCTGTGATTCAAGTACAAGTTACAGACAGAAATTAATTTTAAGATGATTGCATATTTAAGAGGTTTGTATTTTTGTAGCTCTGACCTTCTCACACTTGAAGTGAGCAAGTGTACAAATGTCTATAAAATTTAAGAATTTATTTTCAATATGGAATTCGTGGCTGTTTAAAAGATGTTGCGGGTGATCAACAATAAGAAAAATAACAAGAAAATTTATGCACTAGTGAATACAGCTAACAGTCAAATAGGCAAACAAATCCCGTGACAATGTTGAAGTGAACTCATCTTGCATTTATAAGATGTTGATTGCCCTTGATGACTACAGTGAAACAATTATTTAATAGCATCAGGAATGTGTTTACTTACAAGATGTCTTATAGACCTTAGCACAAGGAGTTCAACTGCTGGATGAATTTTAGGTAACATTAAAATTATTTTGAAATGCTCTCACCCTAATAAATCTCCTGATGGTTATTCTACTTCATATAAGTTGTTTTCATACCTTAATTATCAGTTCTGTCTAAAGGTAAATTAAGTACTTCCTAGTCAGTACATGGTTAGCTACTTATTAGCTACCATTTTATTCCTTTTATTTTTCTTTTTCTTCTTTTATAGTCTGGGTTCTTTAGAAAAGGAAGCTTATAGAGTCATCTGAGTAATTTTTTCTTTTTTTCTCTCCTGTCAGTCCCCTCATAATATTTTTTTAAGCGTATTGATCAGTTTGAGTCAACTTGGAAACAGGAATTTTAGTTTTAGAAATTCATTCTACCATGTTTGTCCTAGTCAACACCTTTACAAAATTAACTGCTTAATTAGTATCTCACAGAGAGAAAAGATGTTTTCAATGTGTGCTGCACATAAGTAATGTCAGGCTAACCTCTATACACGTGCCAGTTGGTTTGTCTGTTTGGTCTATTCACCATGAACTCTGACTATTATCTGGTAGCATGTTATAGGAGACAAGGATTTACTGTAAAGAATGAGAAAATTTTGGGGCAAGAAAAAGTAAAAAACAAAGGCAGAGCTGAGAGCCAGAAGACAAACCTGTGAGAAAACAAGTTGCATTAGAATGATGGCTCAAAGAGCAATCTATATCCTTTATTTTTAATTCCTATTAGATATAGCCAAATGATTGTCATTTCCTCAATAAGAAAATTATGTGAGTTCATAAAAGAGATGGAAGAAAGCAAATTGGATCATAAACATTTTTCTGCAGAGGGATGACTGAGTGTCTTCCACAGAGTACACCTCAGATGGGGAGTAAAGAGTCCTCAGGGTTTAAACAGCGAAGTTTAAATGTCATACACATCAAATCTTAACCCTTATGCAAGTAGATATGTGGGCCTTAACACTCGTTTTTGTTCAGATATCTTAGGACTGAATCTTGTGGGCTTTGAACACCTGATTCAAATTAGTCATTAGCCAACAGGGAGTAATAGGCCTGTCTTTCCTCTTAGGCTTCCACTTCTTCCTTGGAGCAATGGGTGACCTGCGTGGATAGTTTTCTGTTGATGCACAAAGTGGTGTGAATGGCTTTGTTTCACTGCAGTGACCAGGAGAGTGCCTAGAGTTTAGAGAAATAAGTTTGCATTAATGTGGCTTAAATTTGGCTTCTGACTGGTTGGTATTAAATGAGGCTTGGCTATATTAAATAAATTTTATAGCAAGTCATCCTGTGTACATTTGCATTTGGTGCCTTTGTAATAACACTGCATTGTTTATGAAGCATCACTATTATTCTGTGGTGTTAATATGTTGTTTATAGGAGCATTGCTGTGTAAAAACAGCTCCAGTCATATGGTATTCTGCAGGGAACAAAACTGTTATAATTCCTTCTCAGCTTTACTGGAATTCAGCAAATAAATATGAACATTACCTTTGGGTGAGTGAGGACATTTTGCACTTTTAAAAAACTTTATGTCAGAAGAAATAGCAGGAAGAATTCAGAAGATGTAATTATCTAAAGCTGGAGTAGTGGAAATGGGAAAAAATGAAAAGAAAGACGTTCTAGGTTCTGTACTTTAGGAGTAATGAGACAATTCTGTTCTAAAGTGTTGCAAATGACAGTAGAGAAGAGAGATGTGCATGAATATTAGTGCAGAATGAGTAGTATTCATCATTTTCCTTTTCTGAAATTACACCAGAAAGAGTACTCGTTTCACTCCATGAGGATGGAAGAGAGGAGGTCTCTGAACAGATTATAAGACCTCTGTACTCTGTTATGTGTGGTCAGATTTTTAAATCTTAACTCTAGGTGGGTTAAGAAGCTGTATACTACTGAGTGCCATTACTGTGAATAGTATTGATGAAAAGCAAGCTGTGAAGGGAACTTTTTTACTTTACAGTACAGGACTGCACTTTATCAGAGACATGTGGTGAAGTCTTTCCCAATATGGGGGAAATCAGAAGTATACTCAAGCTTGGACAAATTTTTGACTGAAGTTGATCGTCCTCTTCTGTTTCAGAAGTGAATCAAAATTTTATAGTAACAGTGAACTGAGATTTCTCAGACTTGCAATTTGTTCAGAGCTGAGGGGCTTTTTACCTTCAGTAAATTTTATTGCCTTCAAGTATTTTAAATGTGGGCTGGTTTAGTATCCTGTGCACTCAGCAAAAATCAGGCTACTGTCTATTGAAGTCTCAACCACTTTACCTGGTCAATTTTTTCAAGTGAATATCTTCCCATGGAGAATTTTTTCCAACAAATTTATATTTTCTAATAAAAGCTTACGTTACATTATCTGATTCTTGCTAGAACAGTGTTTCCAGTCAGCTTCTTTCTTTGTGATCGTTATTCTCTCAGTATCCTTAGCATCAAAATGCTTACTAGTGCATTTTAAATTCTTCTGTGACCCTGAAGTGTACTGAATAGTAAAGAAAGCAACTGAGATGACTTTTGCTGTATTTTGTGATTTTATCACATGCAGGAGAACTTGCAGTGTGACTTGAAAATCTGAAGGTGAAGTTCTCTATAGCAGAAAACTGTATTTATCCTTATCCGTTCACCTTATCTGTTCATCTTTATTCCTTAAAAATTTAGTTAATTCCCTATGATTTTATAAAATACTTGACAAGAGCATAAAACAACATAATGATTTTTGTAATGTTCTTTATCAGAATGCCTATGAAAAGGAAGAGTTGGTTTTTGGACAGAGTTTGATTATTCCTTCGTGTTGCTGAGTGCTTTACAAGTTCAATTTTGATTTTGTGGAATCACTTGTCATATCTTACATAGACCAGATTCATAAGCATCCTAGCAAACACAGCATGAGGACAACTGTAGTAGAGGTTGACTTTCCCTAATGAAATATTTAGCTTTACTCTTAAAGATGTGCTTGAGCCTTTTAAAATAATACACTGTATTCTTCCTCACCTTTTCAGTTACTTCTCTTTTTAGATCAGTTTCTTGTGCCTTTTTTCATATTGAGCGGTTGCTAATTTTATTAACAATTACTCTAAAGTTTACCTCTTATGCATAGAATTATTCACAGGATTATCATATCATGTATGGGGGAACATAGGCCCTTAGCAATACCTTATACACAACTTAAAACTATTTTACTTTGGTTTTAGTCTTTAGCTATTAGCAGCTTTGGCATGTTGCTCACTTGAAGGCAGCATAAAAATCACTGTTATTCAAAGATTGGATATGCCTGATGAATATACCAACAGATAAAAGTTGGTGAAGTATGATGTTTCCCTTCCCATATGAGAATATGTCAAGTGCTGTCAAAAAAGGTTGACTTAATAATGAGGAGAAGACCCTAATGTGCACAAGAATGATTTAGATATTACTGGGGGTTTGGGAGTTTTTTAATGCTAAAATATCACTTAAGTTTTTTTTCTAGTTTTGTTGCATTGCACAGATACAGCAGCATTTTATATCCAAGCACAAAGTGTTGGAATTCTGGACTTAATAATCGAAAATGTGAAAAGATTTTAGGTCTTCTCTGTAGTGGCAGAAGTACTAGATTTATCTGAAGTGCTTTTGAAATGCCCATGAGTCCATTTGTATCAATTTAGTCTAATATTTTGATTTCAGAATGATTTAATTAGGATGATCTTTTGATCAAAATTTAAACCATATTTGTGAAAAGAAAGTGAACTGGGTCTGCTGTAGGAGTGTATGTGATGGTGGATGCACCCTCCTTTTGCACAGTTCCGGTATCTCACACAGGAGATTTTTTGGGGAGAATTTTGGCAACCGACTGACTTTTCTTCTTGAACTGGAATAGATGAGCAATGACACCTCCCCCCAGATTTGTGCCCCTTCCACAGAAAAAAAGACCTCTATGCAAAATCTGCTCACTGCTTCTTGAAAGGATCTTTGAGTTCTGTATATTTAAAATTGCCTTTATTCTCAGGAATTATTTAATGATCAGTGGTTTGTGCTTTGTCCATGTTAACTGTTGACATTAATGTGGTGTTGATGTAGGTTTGCAGTTTTCCTTTTGATCCCTCAGAAATATTCTACTTAAAAAAGAAACTGAATCTGATCGCAGCTTAAACGTATAAATAG
Source organism: Mohoua ochrocephala (assembly GCA_013398855.1). Taxonomy (NCBI): domain Eukaryota; kingdom Metazoa; phylum Chordata; class Aves; order Passeriformes; family Acanthizidae; genus Mohoua; species Mohoua ochrocephala. The sequence continues at coordinate 2,969 of VZTA01018714.1, read as the reverse complement.
ACAGTTTTAAAGTGGGGTTTTGTACAGACAAATAGTAATTTTTATTAAGCTTGAGTGTTTCCGCTTCTCTGTGAACAGATTATTTGACTCCAGATCATCAGCTCATTCTGAAGCTGGTCTTCTTTCAAACAAATCCATAAGCATCCTACTTTGTTACACATCACTTTTTAATTTTTGGAGTGGTGATAGTCTGTTTCTCATCTCCATGTAATTCTTCTATCTATGATGTTTACATTTCTCACGTAGCAGGAATACAAAAGGTCTTTCAAAATTCATTCAATCATGCATTGTTTTCAAGAGTGTGAGTCAGACAGGTTGGCCTAGGTGGACTCAGATAGAAGCGTGACTTTCTGTCACAATGTCCAGAATCACATAATAATGGATTTCATTATTGTGCTGCCACAGAGGTAAAAAGAAATAAATACAGAATAATAAAGCCAGCTGCCAAAGCTTTTCACACTAAGCAAGCTTTGATTGACTAAGCATAAAGGTGTAGGTGTAGGTAAATTGTGAGTCTCAGAAAGAGAGAATTTTCTCTACCATTGGAACAAATGAGAAGATAGTAGAAAGGAAAGAAAGTTTTTGTAGGGAAGAAAAAGGAAATTTTAGGCCGGAACACCTTATTTCCCCCAAAAGATCTCCTGTCTATTTTTTCAACTATAAGAATGGGTGAGAGTCACAACAATAAAACAGCTTTTTCTTGAGGAATGAGAGGGAAATAATTTCTTTTTACCCTGATACATTTCCATTTTATTTTTCAGAATGTATAGCAGTATTAGGAAAAGCAATCAAAGAGTTCCAGAATAACATCTTTCCTTTTCTATTACAGAGAAGAATGCAAGTGTCCTTTGCTCTTTATGCTTCCCCGTTTAAGCACAAGCTATGTGTGTTATATTACAACATTCTTGAAAAATAGGTGTCAATAACAGCTCTTTTCATCTCATGTACTTTCCTTTGTTTTGTCTTCTTCAGAATTACACACATTGCCGTATATTTTGTACTCAGAACACAGTGCATGTCAATATTTCATAAATTCAATTGTGTAATAGCTTGGAATTCACAGTTTATGAAACAGTTAGATATGTATACTGACATAGGGATACAGAGTTATATGCCTGATGATAGATGTTATCAGACCTATTCATAAAATGCATTTTTTCAGTTTAGCCTCATATTTTGTTGATGTTTATCTTTGAAAGTCTGTGTCAGCACAAGCATTAAAGTAAATCTAGTTTTTAATGCTGTTTGATTTCATTTTATGAGACATTATATAAGATGAATTATGCATTATTTTATGCATACCTGCCATGCTGTCTCTTAGGGTTTAGATTTCACTTTAGATTTCATTTTATTTCATTTCATAGTTTTATTTAACACTTGAATTGTCATGGCCTTGGGGTATTCTACTGTTTTCTACTTCAACTTAGGGTCTATAGACCTAAGAGTCAGCTTTCCTCTCATTTCTTCACAGGCCTGTAACATTTAGCTTTTCTGCTTTGTTTTTACGTCTGTTCTTCAGGGAAACTACTTTTTCAACAAGCTTGTTTCAGAATAGTTCAACAATAGTAACAGAAAAACAAACAGTGAGTTTGTTTAGATGACTGTTTTCTAATGTTGCTCTTATTCTAGAGGGAATGTAGAAATGGATAGTCTTTTTGCACATTCCAGTCCTAGTCACTAGTGTTTCTTTTAAGAACTTCCATGCTTCGGGGAATTCATCTCGCTCACAAAATTTCATGATCTCAAGAAACAATTCCTGCTTCTATTTCCAAATCTCTTATGATTGCTTTTATTTTATTTTTTTTTTTTACTTGGTATAGGAATTCAGGCTATTCAAGGCCCAGAATTCACACCTAACTGCATGAATGCCAAATTGGATTTTCATGGAATATATTAGGGAAGTTATGTAAAATAAGGCTCTAGTGGAGAAGCAGTAAAGAACACACACATTCTTGCTTTACTTTACACCGGAAAATTTATATATTTATTTATTTTGGTACTGAAGAGGAAAAACCCTATAGTTCAATACAAGGCTTCTGGGTTTTATTTTGTTTTGAAAACTGGCTACCTTATTTAGCTTTCTCATTTTCTTAGAAAAATCAGAAGTTGAACTGTTTTCTGCATGATTGCTGAATGCTTAAATCAATATACCTTTGAATAACACAAACCAAAGTGGAGAGTTCAGTAGAAGTCTGACAGATAAATGTTTCAAATAACAGCAGGTTAAAATACGAATGGTTGATGTTTTAGTCTTCAGTTATTTCCCCTTTCTTATGTTTAAGTTATTGGCAAACGAATGGCATTTCATGTGCATAGAAGGATATTCTTACCGTTGGAAAACATTTCCAATAACTTGGTATTGAAAACAAGTCATGGTGGACATGCAGATTATTAACACATTTGAGATCATAACACAGGCATGGCTTTTTTCCAAATAGTTTGGCTGAATCAAGTAAACAAAAGAAACCTGAAGATTACTATTTTTTTAGCTGTGTTTTGTGTGTTTCCTTAGATGTTAACTTAGGAACCAAAATCACATGCTTAAGATCTTTCATTAATTTTTTCCCTTTGTGTCTTCCATCATACCTAAGTTCATGACTGGAAAACTGGCTTCCCATGGTTTGGACAGGTGTATTCTTCACTGGGTAAAGAACTGGCTGGATGGCCAGGCCTGGAGAGTGATGGTGAACAGAGTTGCTTCTAGTTGGTGGGTTGGTCACTAGTGGGATTCCCCAGAGCTCAGTCCTGTTTAATATCTTTATTGATGATCTGGACAAGGGCAGTGAGTACACCCTCAGTCAGTTTGCAGATGACACCAAAGTAGGTGGGAGTCTGCTGGAGGGCAGGAAGGCTCTGCAGATGGATCTGGACAGGCTGGATTGATGGGCTGAGGCCAATTTTATGGGCTGAGTCTCAAAAAGGCCAAGTGTTGGGTCCTATGCTTATGTCACAACAGCCCCATGCAGTGC
>VZTA01018663.1:0-15023 GCA_013398855.1 Mohoua ochrocephala | reverse complement strand
TATATGTGATTCTGAGTCTAAGAAGGCTTTCCCTTTAAAATAATGTTTTAAAATCCTTCATTCCATGTTCTCTAAATGTGTTTTTGCAATAAAAATGAATATAGATGTTGCATTTGAATGTAAATTTAAAATGGCCTTGAGAGGTGAAGGCAATTTAAATAGCTCCCCTCCAACTATATTTTCCTGTATGTGAGGCTAACAGTCATTAGAATCACATTGTACAGTGGCTAAAAATATAGGTCCACATAAAAAACCCCCAGGCCCCCCACAAAATGGTAAAGAAACCATTTTCACTGCCTCCCCCCCACACCAAAAATCCAAACCCCNATCCGAACCCCAAAACAAACAACAAAAACCCCCACCAGCAAAACAAACCAACTTAACAAATGAACAGAGAAGAAACAGGATTAGCCTGTGGAAGGACAGGAACATCTTTCTGCATCTTGGAATTACAGCTCAAGTTAATGCTAGCTAGTGGCATTGTAATTAAGGCAGAGTGATGAATTTGTTGAGTTAATTGCAGGAAATCTGCACGTTGTGTTTGATGCAGCTGCACTTTGAATTTAAAATATATGTTTGTCATGGTGATCCTGACAGAAAAAAATGCAATCAACTTCTTTTTCTTTTGCCCTTAATCACATGACTCATAATGCAAGGCTTATTGAGGATTTTTATCGTTAAGAAGTGCTTTGAATCAACATGACCTTATTGAATGTCTAAGGAAGGATTACATAAACCATGTTATGATTTTTTCCCTAAAGTACCAAATACATATTTTTTATTTCAATAACATCCATCAATAGCAAGTTTGAAGAGTATTTCCCCTTTTATTAACATTTTTCTCCTTTACTTTCTTTTAAAGCCTCTTATGTACTGTAACAATATAAAGCCTGTCGATTATCCCCACTGCCCTAATTAACCCAAAAGAATATATACTGTAAGTAGGAAAAAGAAAACGGTGCTTGAAGGATATTTTCTTTGAATGAAAAAATACTGTGAAAAATTAATTGCTAACATTCTCGGTGACATTAGGGAATAGAACTGGTTTCAGGACCTTTCCTCCTCTTCCAAGACCTAGAGTTTCCTGACACCTTTCCTCACTTTTACCCCCATTTTTTTAAGCTAGTATAGATTTGGAAAACCTTATTTCCCATTAAGTGGGAGAGGACTTTGTTTGCTTATTTCTTCTTAAGAAATTTAAACGCTATAGATCATATAGGCCATCACTGATGTAACAATACTGAATTGTTACTGCTACAGGAATCATAGAATCATAGAATGATTTGGGTGAGAAGGGACTTTAGTCTAACTCTACTGCTGTGGCCAGGGACATCTTTCACCAGATCAGGGTGCTCAAAACCCCATCCAACCCGACTATGAACACTTTCAATGACAGGGTTTCTGCAACTTCTCTCAGCAAACTGTTTCAGTCTGACCTCTTCGTGGTATCCTGTCTAAATCTGCTGCTACCCTTTCTCCTATTACTACAGGCCCTGGTAAGAGTCTGGCTTTGCCTTTCCTATAAGCCCCTTTTATATATTGAAAAGGTGCAATGTGGTCTCCACAGAGCATGCTTCCACTGCTCAAGCCTGTCAAGGTCCCTCTGGATGTTGTCCCTTCCCTCAAATGCACCACTCAGCTTGGCGTCTTCTGCAAACTTGCTGAGGATACAGTCAATCCCACCTGCCCTGTCATTTATGAAGATCTGAAATGGTATTGGATCCTTGAGGAACACTACTCATTTTTGGTTGCCACTTGAGTTTTGAGCAACTCTTTGGACATGGCCATCTAGACAGTTTTTTATCCATCTAACATTCAATCTGTTAAAGACAGATATCTGCAGTTTAGAAGTAAAAATATTGTGGAGACCACGAATGAATTTAGAACATGAATAAATTTGGCATTCTATACTTTAGTAGAATGAGGATTTATAAGAGCATCCCCATTAAAAGCTTCTGGTCATCTTTTTGCTTAACTGATTTTGCAGTATGGAGAGTCAGAGTGACATTACAGTTACCTGGAATAGTGGAAGGTTAACATCTACAGATAATAATTCAACATGAAATTGGATAAAATAAATGAAGATGAACTCAACTCTTTGTTCTTTAGGACACAAATATGCAGTCTTAAGTCTGATGTCTGCTCAGGGTTAAATTCTAAACTATTTTTGTTGCTGGAAAGTGTGATTGTGTGTTGTTGATTATTCAAATTCTGCAAAAGAAAATGTATACACACCAGTCTGCCAACCACACTTGGAAAGCTGTCATATGGAATTAGTTGGAAGTATTTGGGTAAGCAAGGAAAGTGTGTTTTGGCTTTCAGGATTTGAATTTTTAGTCTTTTCTAGTGCGTTGGGTTTCTTTTGCTTCTTGAACCATGTATTGTTTCAGGATATAGTGCACTTTGTAACTACATGCAACTTTTTGCTTTTTCAGCTACATTTCATTGGCTAGATGAATCTGTCTTATTGCAGATTGTCTTATTGTCTATGTCTTAAAAGAAGCCTGCTTCCCTAACTCGGATAGTACTCTAACAGTGGTAGTACAGGGAATAAAACTTTCCATGTTATATTTGGTTGCTTTTCCTTTTTCCTTTTTCCAAACACAGAATTTAATTTTTTAAAATTTTTTCTCTTCTTAATAACTTCCAAAATCTATTTCTTTTTAAAAGACAAATAATGTTGTTAACTCTCAGGAGACTACAAGCATAAGACATTTTTTCCAAAATAACCATTGTCTTTTTCTCGTTAGTTGCTCTTGGCTTCCACCATGAAATAGTGTTGCTGGTCTAACTCCCTGGCAATCTGACTCATTTGTGTGTGGGGGGCCAAATTAATCTATGCTTTCACTTCATAAACTTCAAAGGAGTTCCATCAGGCATGACTCTGGTGGATGTCCTCTCTTTCCAAGGCACTGCATTCATTTACTCAACAGGAAAAGTATTCATAAAGGAATAAAGTGTGTATTTCCTGTATTAATATAGACATATTATGTCACTTCCAACAAAAGAGAAGATACTGATTTCCAAGTACAGTATAAAAATGCACTTTTCACTCTGTATCAACATAGCATTTATGCAGTGTTTCTACAACAAAAGGTCTAGTTAGGATGAAATAAGTTGCACTATTTTTAGGTGATAAGAAAATGACTGAAATAGTATATTATTTTAAAACGATGGAAGTTAGACAGCATTTTGTACTAACTTCAGTACTTACAGTAGTTAAACTTCCTTTTAACATCTGCAATATAAAGCTGAAATTCTGGCGAGATTGGTTAAATACACTAAAGTTTCTTAAAATAAAATAATTTGTTAAAGGCCCTTTCTGTTGTATTGCCATGTAAGGATTTGAATTTCCCAAAAGTAGGGAATAAATCCACAGAAAGCTGATGGAGAAAGACAGAAGGCAACGGAAATGTTCCTGGAAAGGAAATCACTGCAGTTAGGAAATGTTGGAAACAACAGACTCTTGTGGTCTTAGCTGAAACAATTTGGCAGCCTTGGAGGAAAAAAGTGTTCACAGCTTATTGAGCTGAGGTGAATTGTTTTCTTTGCTAGAGGAAAAAGAAGTCGTAAAGAAGACAGGTAAGAATGAACGAAAGTGTGTGAAGCTATTGCATGCAGGCTGGGAGGCAGAATATGCACATCTTAAAAACTTGAAAAATTCTCCCCTCAAAATAGTCAAGTGTATCTCCACGACGTGTTTTGGACCCAGTTATCCATCTGGAATGGCACTGTGATTACATGCAGAGTAATTATGAAATTGTAACTTCTCGATTGATTCAAGGGAGTGAATTCTTCATCCTGTCCAAAGACAGATGACAATTTTCTCCTTGGTCTAATATAAATTCTCTGTCACATATTATTATTCCACCTTTACTCTTTGACATTTAGCACATTTACCTCATTGGAAGGGAAACTTTTTCTAACAGAGGAAACCTTCTGGTTGGGAAGGAGTAGTGTAAAGCAAAATTGCACTTTACGTGAGCTAAAATAAGTGTATCTGTGTTTCTTTAATGGTGAGGAGGATAGTTAAATAATCCCTTTGATGCCTTTCACTCCCTTTAACATCTTTGCAGACTTTCTCCACAAAAGAACAGTTTGTCCCTGGACGAAATTTGCCAAGAAAGCAGTTGTGAAATCAAAGTGGCTAACCTGGTCCTGCCCTAGGAATACAGTCTGCGATGTGCTGCCTCACTGCGGGGAACCGCAAAGGAGAAATTGCAGCCCAGTGACCCGTCCCTCCCTCCTCTCACTGGTGACAGGGGTGTGCAATGGGGAACTGAGGAAGCAACACTTTGCTCTCTGATGCTCTGTGTGTCTTCTGTTCTAGGAAGGAAGAAACAGAGGCTTCAGGCTGCTCCCCAGAAGGTTGCTCCCCAGCATAATCACATTTTATGAGTTTACAGACAAGTACACACAGACTCCTTCTCACTATTTATAGCATGCATCACAGCCTCTGCTCTCAATGTCAAAGGGAGAGAAGCTTTAATTTACAGGGGAGTACAAGAGGTCAAATATCTTTCATATTATACACAGTCCTGGTCGTCTTCTGTTTCAGAGGGAGAAGTGACCACTGGACTACTTTGTTAACTTCGAATTCTGAATTATTTATTGAGGGAAAATATAATTTATGGATACCCAGACGCATCTCTTCACAGGCAACTTGAGTTGTGACAATTAGAGCTCTCAGAGTTAGGTTTACAGCTTACAGAGGTATCCTTGTATGTAGTCTGACCCCAAATTCATTGCTTAATGGATATACTGACATGTTTGACATATAAGAATATGAGAAATTTTAGACCTCAATTATTGCTTCCTATATTTTTGACTAGCAAAGTATTAACAATAATAAACTGCTTATTTATGAAGAAAAAACATTAGAAAAGTTTGTAATGCATTTAAATTTAGTATTAGAGATTTTGTCTACGTGCTTGTTTTGCTTCCCACACTTCTAAAACTTTTATTTTTCCTTCCTGCCCATCATCTTTCAGAAGTAGATCTACGACTTTATACATTCACTGGTAGTTTTGCTGTGTCCGTGCATTCCTTTACACCTTGCAAGACCGTAAATGTATTCCAATGCGAGGCTGTCAGAGAAAGCTGTGGATGTGGGGTACTGCAAATCAGAGGTGTGGTAGGAGAGACAAGTGTGTGCAGCAGATAACTGTACTTGATTAGCTAGATTTAAATAGTGTTGGAAGAATTTGCCAGGTGAAAATAAAAATTGTCAGTTCAGTTTAATTTCATGGTGAATCAAACAAGGAAATTAGATTCTGCTACTCTACTAGTTTGACATCTACAGCAAGTGACAATTAGAGATGATGAGAGAACTTATATTTATTTCAAAACTCTTGAATTCTTTTTTTTTTTTTTTCTGATGGGCATGTAACTTTTATTTACCTTTGCTCAGAAATATAAGTTATTATTATTTGATTGACAAGTTGTGGATTTCAGGAATTCATTATTTTATTAAGTTCTTTTTGATAGAGTACTGCAGTTAAATTTAGAGGTAACTTGAAGTCTGCGTTTTATTGAAATAATTTCTTGGGATGAGGCATATCAGCCACAAGTACTCTACAAGGAATAAAAGTGGTAATACCTCAAACAAGGAAATATTACAATTTAATGAAGTAAGGATGAAGGAAATGTGAAAGAAATTCCTTTTGCTATACTTGGCCACTCAGTTCAATTCTGATTTTCTTCATTACCCTTGGAAAATAAGATTAAATAACAAATCAAAACACAAACACATTCTTTAAAAGCACTCCCAAAGCCCAAATTCTAATTAAGTGAACTTCACAGTTAAATTAAGGTTCAAAGAGCATGAAAAATCAAGCATAACTGAGGCATGAAATGATTGTATATAAGGTTGTATTCACTTCCCAGCCCATGCAGTGCAGCTTGTGCCTAGGAAGGCTTAGATTTACAAGCATTACAGAAATAGCATGAGGAAATTATTTCCCACCTTATTTTGCTACTTCAGATATAAATGCGTTGTTGTCTGGCAGCCGCAAGGAAGTCATCAAACAAACATAGAAAAATGGAGAAAAAAAATCATTATGACGCATTCTAAAGGAAAAACATATCTCAGACCCTGCAGTGAGTTGCCTTATATTGTAATATGCTGTAAAGAAAGGTACGTATTCTTGCTGCAGTTCTCCATTTGTTAAAAGAAGAAAATATTTCTTTTATTTCATCCTGTGCCTTGTCTATACCTCTTTCAAGATTCTGAGGGCAGGAATAAAGCGTCTCTACCTACCACTAACTGGGAATCAAACATTATCAGTCTTAAGTAGCCCGGGAGGTTTCCTTTGGTCCCCATTGTTCTCTTTTTCAGAAGGTAGTCTCAAACTGCCAGTTTTCATATGTGGTTAGTTTTAGCTTGTTATACACAGTTGCTCAAATACTCATGTGGCCTTGTTGTGCTCTGTGATTCTTTCATAGCTCATTTGTTTGTGGATAAAAGGAGACATGCATGAGTTCTCTCATATGAATCATCTCCTACTGCCTTCATTCTCACTCTCAAATGCAAACTCTTTAATAGGAAGCTTCGTGACGGTTCCTAAGCAGACAGTTATCTGTCCTGTCCTGCATAACTGATGCCTGGAAGGGAGCTCTCCAGGATAAACATCCCTGGATGATGTGTTGGGTTTTGTTATTCCTTAAGGATTTCCTTCGAAAATATTTTGGAAGTGGAATTCAGTTTTGAAAGTATAAAACTGAAAAAAAAATTTATTCAACTGCATTACAATATTTTGTATCACTGTCTGGAGGAGGCCTACAGGGAAGCCAGAGAGGGACTTCTCATCAGGAACTGTAGTGACAGGACAAGGAGCAATGGGTACAAATTGAAAGGGGAAATTTAGGTTAGATATTAGGAAAAAATTCTTCACTTTGAGGGTGGTGAGACACAGATTGTCCAGGGAGGTTGTGGATGTCCCAGCCCTGGCACTATCCAAGGCCAGGTTGGATAAGACCTTCATCAACCTGATCTAGTGGAAGGTGTCCCGGCCCATGGTGGAGGAAGCTTGGACCAGATGATCTTTAAGGTCCATTCCAGCCCCTTAACATTCTATGACTCCTTGATTCTGTAAAGTCCCCTTGGAGGTCCAACAAAAGGAAAATACAGGCTGGCTTCTCTTTCACATCCAGCAGGGTACTCTGTGCATCCTGTTTGTCTGATGTTACCAATTTTTCACAGCTTTTCACTGTGGGATACCCTAGTGTTGGTGTTAGCAAAGCAAGATATTTATATGTTTTTTGGTTGACTTCTTGTAGGGTTTGTTTTAAACTTTTCCAGTAATTTTTTTTTTTTTTTAATTTGGGGTTTAGAAAACAGCACAGAAAAAAACCAGAAAGAAATTTGGGAAAAAATTGTTATGTTATCAAAAAAGACTTGCTTAGGTGCTTTTAGTTTGTGTGGAGTGTTTCAATTTGCACTGCATATGGTTTGACAGGTAATAGGAAAGAGAAAGCTTTAGGAAAGCATTCCTTCACAGTGAAGCAGTTAGACCATAAGTTTTGTTTCAGAAGAGTACACATACATGAGTACATGAATGTGAACTGCTGTTGGGATGTTCCTGAGTAGGGTATCTGTTTGCAAAACTTTTGTTTGTTGAAACTTCTTGTTTGTTGAAACTACTCTCATTCATAATATCTTTAGAAATTAAACCTAACAAAGATACTACAATAAAAGATCAGCTAATACACTGCATTTTTTGACATATTTTTTTTTAAGCTTTTAATTGGAAAATATACAGTTTTAACAATAACCTCCCTTCTCGCAGTTAGGTATAATTGGTCCTGGAAATAAAATATGGTTCTTCCAAAGATTTCTGAAGAAATGCAGTTTATGAAAATATTGTTAGCTTTTTATATCAAAATCAAGTAAGCATTTATGTGGCTCTAATCTTTACCCAGAAACCATGGGCTTGGTTTATTCCCTTTTTTACAGTGAGCTTTTAAAATCACACACAAACTTGTGAAGTCCTCATAGATTTTTGTGGTTTCTGACCGATGCCAGGGCTCACAGCTGAAATAATAAAGTCCATACAAGGAGGTTCTTTTTTTTTTTTTTTACTTTGTAATTAAGATTCAGCTAAAACCAGAACACAATGAATTTCAAAATGAATTCAAAATGAATTTTAGCATTTTATTTCAGACCAAAAATATGACTTTTGAAGCTGTTGTCCCAGTTGCTACCACACAATCTAGATTTCTTTCAGGGGAAAGCTAAACCAGCTCAGCTCCATGTGCTCACCAACGTGGATGCAAAGTCCAAGCTATCACTTCTTCCTGAGACTGCCTCCAGCTGTGTGCTTTGTGAGGACATTCAGTCCAGAGTAACAAACAAAATTTTTTCCAGAATAAATCCCTGAATGACTTGCAACAGACACAGTGCCCTCAACATCAACTGCTTTGATATTATAATTGCTCTTAGTCGTCCAAATTACTTAATAAATTAGACATAGCTGATTAAAGTAACTGAGATACATTTTGTATGCTCTATTAAAATGCTAAAAAAACTCTAATGCAATAATTAAAAGCCAGAGGCAGGCTTGATGTCCACGTCCATCTCTATATGTCCTCCACAAGACAGTAAGTAGGTGCAATTACATCTTTGCCCTAATAACTTTTACAATTTAGTTTTAATATGTCATTCCTACCCAAAAAAAAAAGCCTGTTTTCAAAACTGTTTTACATATAGTTTAAGACAGTGGCAATTAAATTTCACTGTGCTATGAAGAAAGCTCAGAAGATTTTCTTTTATATGTAATGAAAGTCTTGCAGTAGAGCTAAGTATGAATACTAGACTAGGCAATTGTCTAGGATTAGGTAGCGTGAAAACAATATGCCAGGGTTGACAGCATATTGTATGTTGTGTTTTTATAAAACCTGAAATTGCTGGGTCTGAAACTGCTTTATACTCAGTTCATTAGACAGTTTAAAGCCAAAAAGCTTTATCAGTAAAAAAAAAAAGATTCATTGAGCCTGACATGGCTTGTTGAAAGCCTGTGTTTGCCAAGTTGCTCAAGAACTGCCTGGCTTTCCATCAAATGGTGGAAGACTGAGGTCCTGAAACAAATCCTCTGACTTTCCCGCAGGACCTGCTCCTCTGGGAACAGGGGACAAGGGCAGACCTGGCGAACCAGGACAGCAGCACTCCTGGGAGAGATGCTGGGGATGTGCAGTACTGGCACCTCCAGCTGCTTGTCACTAAACCTGTCCCCAAATCTGTCCATACAGTTCCTGCCAGAGAGAAGGAAGCTGGGTGTCTGCACCATCTGAGCAGTGGAGATCCATTAACAGTGGAGATCCATTAACAGTGGAGATCACATGAAAACCTTTAGTATTCCTCAATAGGATTTTGCCATTACATATATTTCAAAAATCCAGGGTTAGACTAAATAACCCAGTATTTCTTCTTGAATAGAATATAATTTTTTTTTCAGTGAAATTCACATTTAAAACCATTTAAAAGAACTAAATTTCTTCAGAGAGGAAAATAAAATGGAAAAGTTGTTTTTCCATTAGTTCAAGGATTAATATTAAAAAAAAAAAAAGAGTTACATAGATATAGGTGTGTATATAACCATATTCTGGCACTTCATAGGATATTAGCAACCAAAACAGAAAAGCAGCAAAGTCTTAGATCTAATTTGCAGATGTTCTATGGTTTCATTAACAAATGTAAGATCAAGTGCAAGAGCAAGGTTAGTGTTACAATGCACTTTGGAAACCAAAACAGGAACATGAAACCCAGCTGGAATAAAGAGCCACAGGACAGCAACACAGCCCTGCAAAAAGGCAGAGGTGGAAAACTGGGAGTTAGAGGAAGTATTCCTGAATATGCAAACAGACATTCCTCTTACGTCTCCTGTTTTAGGGAAATGTAGTTATTTACATCACTGCTCTGTTAATCTTCTTTTCTAATGGCAACTATTTGCCAAAAATTTTAGCTCAGGTTAAAAATAAATTTCCTCACTCACTTTTAAAACTTTTTAAAACATAACTTTGGCAGTAAGCAAAGTGTAGCAAACCTTCTTCATAGACTTATATATTCAATTGATTTCCAAAAAAGGTATGTGCAACAGGTCAGTGAGATCACACAATATTTTTAGAAACACTTGTCCTTTTTGACTAAATTCTGGAATACATGTGTTTAATGTCTATTATGCTCTTAAGCTTGTACAACTGATTTAAATGAGTGACTCAATTTCAGGGCCAGCTGCCTCTAATAATCTTCTCATATCTTAGCATACTAATGTCTCATGTCCCTGAAATTTAGAGAAACTTGCAAACACTCATTCTAAGGCACTTCTTATATCAAAATTAAATTGTTTCAATTAAAAAACTCACAAAACCCTCTTTGCCACTTTAAAAATAATGTATAATATTGATAAACAACTTGACAGAAGAATATATTAGTGCAAACAGCTTTCCTGGAGTATAGCATCTCCACTTTTCCGTGTCTTTTATTTTATTGAGAAGGCTAATTGATGCTCAGTTATACAACTTGAAGCGTATAAAAAAGGTGAACACATAGAGGATGGGCTATTTTTTGAGAAGTCTAACAAAGAACCTGATGACTTTGTTCTTCAAAACAAGCAACTTCCTTTCCTCCGCCCAACCAACTCCACTAAATGTGGTCGGAATTACATACAAATGTGCCTCACTGTACACATGGATTTACCATTAGCATTAAAAGAGGTGTAGCTAAATGCTTGTGAAATGGAAAATTTTCTGTACATGTCACCACGTTCTAGAGAGGTGTATTCAAAATGTTAATTTGAAAAGAAATATAGACTAGAAAGACGTGAAACTTTATCTAGCCTGATTAATAAAATACTCCAGTTATTCTCTGATTTCTAAGGCATTATTATTTAAATATATACTATTGGTGCAGTTAAAGAGGATTTGACCCATTTTTATACCTAGATATAAATATCTGCTTTAATAATTTTGGTATAGTAAGTGTTTGTGTATTTATGTGAGAATACAACTTTCACTACTCCGTATTTAGGCACGATTGGAAATATCATTGCAATGCAGACAGCATAAAGCAATCATCCAAAATATTAATTATCAATTTGAAAACTATCTATCTCAGCTGTAACTTAGTGCTGTGGTTCATTAACTGCGTATACACTCTCCTCAGAGTACTAATGGCTACATGCAGATATTTCAAACGACTTCATAAACACATGAGCACAGACTGTTAAGCAGTGATTAATTTCTGCAAGACCATGTGATGTCCCATAATTCTTTAATGGTGCCAAAGTGATGTATAGCATGAGTACATTCATTGGCTGATTCAGCAAAATGCCCATGGGAAGTATCGGGGTTGTGTCTCCTTGGTGAGCTCTGCAGGGATTTAAATCACCTTGAAAAACAAGCTGTGGAGAAGAGACTTGCGCATGAGAGTGCTTTGTTAGACAGAGGATAGTTATTTTCCTTTAAAGGTATAACCGTTCTTGTAATTCGCACATGAAGGATGCACGAGGACGTGGCTGCCCTTCGTACATGATTGTGATGTTTCACTGGTTCATCTCACAAATTAATTTCATACAGATCTATTCAGACTACCAGAGATAGCAACCAGATTAAAAGAAGAGTAAGTTACTGCAGGAGAAGGAAGGGCAGGCTTCAGACATTTGTGGCCTTCCTCTGCGACGTAACTTTTATGGTTATCCAATTCACAGTTTCAGAAACTAATATCTAATTTAAACCTCATCTTTGGTTTTAGCTGCTCAAGGGTGCTGTGTGCACATAGGAGCAGAGAAAGTATCACCAGTTGTCTTGGGAGCAGAACCTCATCCCTCAGGAGAGAGATTTAGGAAATCATCAATTTTGTCTATGCCTCGGCATGGCTTTCTGCAGCGTGTTCTGTTGTTTCTTTTTCTAAGTACAATCACACAGGTATATATCTTGTGGTTATCTGGCTTGTGTTTCTGTATTGTATATCACACATCTTCCTCATAAAAAGCTCTTCCTGAAGATCCACTGAAATAAATGGTAAGACTTTGTACTTGAATTGGTCAATAAATTCTTTTTGGAAGGAAAACACTGTTTGCATTTCAGCAGTCTTTAAGGTAATGGAAACCACTGTATTCCTAGATAGTCTCCAAATTTATTTCTTCAGTTGATCCTTGCCAGATGTATTCAGTGTAGGAACAAGTTTACTGGTTCAAACAAATCTTCCTTTCTTCTTTTTAATAAAAAAGGTATTTTCTATCAATACCTTTGTATTTTCTTACTCACGGGCAACAGACCAGATGTCAAGTAACTTGTAGAATGTGTGTCCTGTGGTCATGGCAAAAGCATGCTACTTTTTAGAGAAATGATTTGGGGTTTGGGCTAAATTTGATGTATTAACACTTATTTTCTAAAAATGTGCTTTGTTTTCTAAACGTATTGTTTAATTAATTTGTTGTTTCTTTTGTAGTTATTTTTTGTTTGGTTTTTTTCTTGTTTTTTATCCTTTCTGGGCTGAATAGATTAAAAGAAAAATAAAAGGAATACTAAGCAGAACTCATATAAACTAAAAAAAAAAGAAAAAATTTTTCAAAGTAATCATGTCACTCACAAA
Source organism: Mohoua ochrocephala (assembly GCA_013398855.1). Taxonomy (NCBI): domain Eukaryota; kingdom Metazoa; phylum Chordata; class Aves; order Passeriformes; family Acanthizidae; genus Mohoua; species Mohoua ochrocephala. The sequence goes on along the minus strand of VZTA01018663.1, from coordinate 2,434 downwards.
TACTTTTGAGAAATACAGAATTTTTTTTTTTTCAGATGTTCTGCAACGGGTACATGGCATCACCTTCCATAATTTTTACTTTTATCTTCTTTGAATGATGAGCTGACATTATAAATGTGTGAGAAATACAGCATGAGTTTTTTGCGAGTCATAATCACAGCATAATGTTATTTATCAATTTATTTGTTTAATTAAAAGCAATTTCAGAGCCTAAACAAGGAAAGTTCAGAGTGTTTTCAACTCTGCTTCATATTTCACAGAAAGGAGAAAAAGGTGAGGGGAGAGAAGGCTTTTGAAATACAGGATGTAAACTAAGTAGGTAAAACTCAGGAGACAGAAGAGAGGAACTTTTAAACCACCGTAAGTTTATTCTCACTGCGCTATTTCAAATGATGCAGCCTGTAGCTACTGCAAATTTCGGATACAGTCCTGGCTACACTGGAGATTATAGGAAAGTTGCCCTTAAAATTAATGAACTATCACCACTGCATTACCAATCTTCTGATAAATACTACTGAGAAGCCTGGGAGATTGGGTTTTGTCTGTGGGGTCATCGGCCAACATACATCTTCCTGTCCTTCCTACTAGACTTACCTTCCTGAATAAATGACTCAGAGACTTGTATTTTGGAAGTTTTGGCCTGTGGCTGATGGTTGTGGGTTTTTGTCATTGCCACGATGTCACAGAGTGGTAGTGCCTTGGTTTTGGTTTGGGCAGGGTGTCGGAGAGGTGCAGGCTGTGTACCCAAATCTGTCCTCTATTTGGTTTAAGTATGAATTCCACTGTGACACTCCAACTGCTTGTTTTAAGTGATTTTGGGTGATCCTACAGATAAATAGCACAGAGAGAATAAACTTACAGTGGTTTTAATTATGTTGAATGGTTCTATTCTTTTGAGAGATTAAGATTTGGTCCATTTTTTCAAGTTCAATTAGGGTTTGTTATCCTTTTTTTTAAAAATATTTTTTCAAAAGTTCCAGAAAAAGGCCTTGTAAATTCATGATCAGGAAGCATGCTACCAAACACAGATTTCTTAACTCAGTTAAAACTACATTTTTGTCATCACTGTTGTTATTATAAATGATAAATAAGTTAGGGGTTTTTTTCAATACATCTGGAATTTAGTTTGCCAAAGACCTTAAATATTGGAGATTTACTCCCCAAAACCTTAATCCCAGCTCTCCTGTTGTCTTCGACTCATTTTCTGTTCTTTTAAGAAAATCACGATACACCATTATAATGACAGTAAAGGGAAAAAGTTAGTATTGCATAATGTCGAGCAGCAAAATTGCACAATACTATTCACATGAAAATTTTGCATTATCATTAGTCTTCCAGTATGAAATACAAAACCATTGTAGTGGAACATTTTCACAGGTACAATCTTGGTTTCTCTGAGAACAAATATCTCAATTCACTGCCACTGTTTACATTGCAGGAGGATACTATTTGCCATGGCAGCAATTCTTTTCAAATCTATGTATTGCACTACAGGAATTAATTTGTATTATTTACTGAATATTATGGTCTTTAAATCTGTTCCATAAACAGATGCCACTTTGACTCTATGACACAAAGGAATCCTATGACACTTTTCGTTCATCATCTATAAAAAACAATCTCCCCATTTGCTAGCCTAGGATTAAGTCTGAATGAGTGAAATTAAAAATTAAATTATTCTGTATGACACTTGAATATCCTGGTGTTTGTCACAGTATGAGAAATCTAGAATAATAGAAAAAAGTTTAATGATAGCAATAAGAATGAATATGTAGAGTATGAAGAATATTGATTGATTCATCAAGAATTCTGCATATGTGCTGCATAAAACACAACAAACAGGTATCATGATTATTGCTATCAATACAGTAGTGCTTTCCCAATTTGCTTGAACTTTCTGACTTCGTTTGCGATTTCCCATCTGAAATTGCGGTCAGTGCTTGGTGCTTTAGCTGCTTTCCCAGAAAAGTCACAAAAACATAGAGTTAATGTTTTCATCATTTAATGGGCCCACTGAAAATATTTTTACATGCAGAACAGGGCTTTTTGTCACTCATCCAGATCTTAACGACGGCTTTCAGTGTTATAAACCAGTTATGATTTGCTCAATGGCCTTTTGTAGAATGGCTTGGTTTTCCCCAGTCATGCCATAGGTTGCCTGCCTAACCGGTACAATTATCATCGCATTTTATATCAGCCAGTACTTACACAGGGCAGAAGTGACACTTACAGGGGGTGAGGAATGAGGGTTGCAGTCAGTTCGCCTCATGTTGTCTCTGCTGCTTCTTTTTTATTAAGTGGAGGACATCTCACACTCCTCTCATGCTCCAGGGTGAGGTCACTTTCATGGGAGACTGTCCGACACAAACGTCTCTAACATGTGTCCTCCTCCCCAGGCTGCAGCTCTTCACCAACTGCTCCAGCATGGGTCCCT
>VZTA01018662.1:0-19900 GCA_013398855.1 Mohoua ochrocephala | reverse complement strand
TTGTTTTCAAACCAGCACACCCAGCAGTGCAACTTCTGCAAGGTGCCCTTGAAGGAGCAGGAAGACACCAGAACCCATCCATGCTCCCCCAACAGTCAAGAGTCTTTCCAGACTGAAGAGGCTCCTTCTGCAATCCATGGGGAGAGCATGTTAGAACCATGTGTAAGCCAGGCAAGGTCAGCAAAATCTGAAGAGAAGCACCTGAAGCAGCTAGGCAAAAGCTTCCCAGTCCCCTGGGATGGTGTTTGATGACAAACAGCCACTGAAGGACAAAGCCTATGGATTCTTGCAGGAAAAGTCGTCACACCATAGTACCACCCCCAAAAGCCATCACTTCTTAAAATTTATTTCTCCTGCACAGGCACATTATTAATGCAGGCAATAAACTCCTCGGACTGCCAAAGTGCTGTCACCTTCTGCCTCTGTGCTCATTTAATGCACTGTGCCTCCCATGGGTGTGCAGCTTTCTAGTGGGCGGGCTTGTGGTTGTATTTTTAAAGATACAGTTAACTAACTGTCTACCGGCCCAGAGCAAGAAACCCTATAACGAAATGAAGACCATTCATGCCAGGAACTGGACACCCCCAAAACTGGCTGAAACCAGGGGCTTCTGTGAGTCCCACCCATCTTGCTAGCATTTTCACCCAACACCACTAAATTAATTAAGAAAGTATCTGAAAAAAGCCTCAGCAGCACACAACCTCACTGCAGAAAATTATTCCTCACTCAGCAAAAAAAAGGAAAGTCAGTAAAACAATGCAAGTGATTTATATCATTCCACTTCAACAGCTTTTCAAAGAGTCTGTGGGCATGCCACAATTATTCATTTCTTAACTGTATCTCACTACTGTTATGAATTCTGTGAACTGTCTGGCTGAGGCACCGCTGGCCCCTGATATCCTCCCCAGCCCTGCAGAGACCCTTCACAAAATCTCATTACAACGTGTATAATTTTCATAATAAAAGTAATTGCTTATCCACAATGGCATCACAGCTGGAACAATGAGTTGGGGGAATCGTGTGTGCAGAAGCGCTGACTCAGCTCTCACAACATCCAAATTCAGCATTTTGTGGCAGCACAAGGTGAAGTTTGTACTCTCAGAACTTCCTCAACCTACCATACTGTAAGCATCAAGGTACCAGTATTAGCCCCTACAGGGATAATACTGGGGAAGAACAAAAAACTCGAACAAAGAAGAAAATGGCGTTGAAAAACCTTTTTCTTAATCTTGCCGTATATTTGTTAAGTCACACAAGTACAATTAAGCATACACATGGGCAAGCACATGGACCCAGAGGGTTTGACTCTCAGTGAAACCAAGTGGAGAGCATACACACCCTTTTGAGTCCATTTTCACTTCTGAAACAGTGTTTAATAGCCCCACTGTAAACAGAAATGCTCTTTTCCTGAACTACATCGGCAGTAGATCACAACCTGTGTTATGCGAAGGGTGGCAAATATTTAATTTTCCTCCACACAGCAGTCTTGCATATCACTCATGGGTGTTTCTGCTCCTTCATCAGGACTTTGGGTAAGCACCCTCTAATAAGCCCCTCTGCTAATGTTGTGCAGTTGTCAGGCATACATGAAAGAACTGATCAAAATCTTAGATTTCTGCTTGTGTTTTAACTGATGTTTTCCTTAATTAGAGCATTCTTTTGGTTTTGAATTTTTTTTCCAAACGTCAAAGCTGGTTGCTTCAAAGGATCATTTCAGTCACCCCTGCAAGAAGAGAGAAAATTGCTTAGAAAGATTAAAGGGAGCATGAGAGAGAGAGGTGCAGACAGAGCACAGAAAAAAATATCTAACGAATGCCTGATCCTACTCCCACTACAGTGACTCTGCAGAGAAAATTGAGAGAATAAATAAGATTTTTGCATCTCAGACACAATCATGACAATATACCAGAATAGTAAATGCAACTTTTGTGACATTTGCGAGAGATTTTTTTGTGAAGTTCCTCTACTCCAATAAGGCAGATCCTGGCAATTCTCTACTCCAGGTATCATATTGCTGATGCACATTCCAGCTCAGAAGAGCTTCAGAAAAGCCAATTTTAATTCTTCATTCTCAGGTCTTTTTTTCTTTCTCACAGCAATTTAACTTAATTAAATAGGCCTTAAATCACAACACCTCATTTTCCAAATACACAGCACATAATGTATTAAAGCTTTAGGATAGAAATGTATTGTTTGACATATTTCTAATATTTTCATGCTCTGCAGTTGCTCCAGTAGGTTTCTGTTGTAGTTCATATTGACAGAGAAATGTGTACATGTAGAAGAATTCAGAAGAATGAAGTCCAGCTGCATTATTATGCACATATAAAAAATATTAATCTTGCTTCAGCCTAGGCTATAATGAATATCCATGCTTTTAGCCAAAGCTGAGGACCTGATGTTTCAAATGATCTGTAAATACAAACGCACTGACTACAGTGGGACTCTGCATTGAAATAAGAATATCTTTACACAGCATTGCACCATTCCATATCCAGAAAGGAAAATTCACACCAGCTTCCTCAAGCATTCAGCTTAAGCTACTTCCCTATTCAGAGTAATGCTTATGCTGCCTATGCAGCTAGTGAGTAACAGAGGGTGCATTTCCTGGTGGGGAGGGGATGACTCAAAGCACCGGCTTTTCGTGCCAAAAGCAGCCAATTTGATTAAACTTTCCTAAAAAACACTCAGCTAAAGCGCTGTGAAGGACCAGGAACTTTTAAGGCACTAAAAAGACCCAGAAAGCTCCTAGTTCTTGTAGGAAAACCTACCCACTTCTAAAAATCTTCTTAGAAAAACATACCTGCATTGTATGACACAAGTCTAAGAACCATGGATATTTCTAGTCTAAGTCTGGTATTTTCCAAATACACAGACTCCAGGAAAAGACGAATGCAATAGCAAAAATGAAAAGGCTCAAAGATCATGGTCTCTCAACTTTCTCCTTTCCCATTTTTACAAGGCAGCAGTTTATCTGCCAGTGACCACATTTCAAAGAAGCCAAAATAAGGTATAAGGATGAAGTGTATGACTTGAGGACTGGAAAGCCTGTCCTCATTCCATCACAAAAGATAAGCACTTGAGCAGACCTGATAGTGATTTAACAATCTCCAACAGAAGACATCTGTGATACTAAATGGATAATTAAGCTGGTAGCAAATAGTTCTACAAAATGCATCGATTGGAAGTTGAAAAAGCTCATAGCTAGACAAAAGACATCTCTTTTTTTGCAGTATCACACCATTAAAATGGTGACCAATGAGGGAACTACTACACTAGCATCACTTCCCAGGTCCAGCTCTGCAGTGATGTAAACACACTCCAACCCTAGACACACAACTGTTTTGTTTGGCTTAGTTACCTTTTTTGGATGCATTGTAGGCCTAAATATATGTGTCCAGTCACATAGGTACATACCCAAAACTGCCACATGAACCTTGTAAGACTACTGCTCTAGCTCTAGCCAAGAAATACATGGTCGAGACAAAGTAATAAACCCCATAACCATCCTTGCCTCATTTCCTTGTTCTCTCTTGTTCTTTAGTTGAGACCCAGGATCTCCTATTCAAATGTCTTCTTTTGACCCTTTGTTCTTCTCTTTCATCTAAGTATTCCAGGTCCTCCCGCAAAATCAGTGGCAAAAGCCACGGAATTCAACCCAGGGAATTTTTATTTCATTCAATTTATTGTCTGTTGACACAAACTTCTGATCATTAAATTGAGGTCCTTAATTTGAGGGGAAATTCCTTCATCATACCCTCTCCCTCTTCAGGAATCTAAAAATTCCCTACAAAAATACTAGAAATGCAAAATATTTGCTTGCATTTACAATTCCAAGCAAAGAAAAAGTTGAAGAGAGAAGCTATGGTGTTCCTTTTCATTTCTCTTCAGGCAATTCTGGGCACAAGATTAAGACAGATTCGTGACTGGGATTCCTAACACGTCTAATCTTTACATCTCTTTGGCCTCAGAAAGAGTTGTGTTGAACGTACAGGATAGTTTGCTAGTTTTTTTCCTTCTGCTAGTCTGAGGATATGATGCTCATCACAAACTGGAAAAAAATTACATGGGAGAAGCTGCTTAGATTATTGAAGTATTAGGTGTGGGTGTGAAAGAAGAGGCCTTTTGATCCATTCTCTTGCTGCCAAAAATTAGGCTACAAGACCACCTTAAGCCATCTGCAGCCAGGGTGGAAATTCTAATGATATCCCAGTGAAACAATCATTTGCTCCATATTTACCTGCATTTCTCTCTCTTAAAGAAGGAGACAAGTAAACAGTGAGGGCGGCAGGCTTCAGAAATAATATTCTAACACAAATAAATAAATCAATCAGTCTTCATGCTTGAAAACTCAAATGCAACAGAAGAAAAACCAATTAAGGTATTTGTCCTAAGCCTCCCCCACAGCAAAGAAGGCAGAAACACTTTGCTGCATTTCTTTAGTTGGCATGCCCATATGGCAAGTGACAAGCCTAAATCTTTGCCACGCTTACTAGTTCTTTACATGTGCCAGGTTTTGCTTTTCAATCTATTCACAGACATTCTCCGAGGCAGCCCTCTTTCAGACAGATTTGCAGATGAAAGAAACAGGATATATATTTTTAAGAGACCTACATCACTTCACGCAGGGCTCATCCAAACTCTCCTAAGTCAACGCATTCTTCATCTAAGCTGTTTGTCATTAGATTAGGCAAAAAAACCAGAGAAAAGCAAAGAAGAAATATGATCAAGAATGGGAATACTGACATTGATCTGCTTGCAGAGTTGCACTGTTCATGCCTTGGGATGCAGACATGACCTGAGGACATGCCTCTTTACCTGAAGAGAGGCAAGTTTGAGATAAAGGAAATCTAGATAGCAATAAAAATACTGGCTGATACAAAACTTTCAAAAATTCCACAAGAAAGGATTGCTTTTTACAAAATGAAGAAAGTGTTATGTTCCTTGTTTGAAATTAAAATTATAAAAGATACGTTTTTCGTACAATGACCTCTCCAAAACAAATGGCATACACTTTACACAATCTTTCCTTTTATTGTCTTCTTGTATCTTTGACTTGAACTTGCATTCTGAAAAACTTTATTCCAAGTAAGTAAATAATTACATTAGTCACTTGTTATTAATTTTTTTTCCATATTCTGGTCTCTTATTCAAGGATTTAGGAGCAACTCCTCAGAACAACTGAGGGCATTTAAGCCCACCATTGGTGGCCTTTAAGCCCACCAATGACGTTAATGATTTCAGTGGGACTCAGTGATGTAGTTTAATACTATTCCTCACCTTGTCTTTCCTGTCTTGGCTGTGTCCTCCCACTGTTTTCATCGGATCTAATACAGATTTTGCAGCCATGGGCTGAATCAGATCAGTTTGCAGAAACAAGAAAAAAACCTCATTGTCTTTGAGATGAGTGAGGTGATGTCCTGCCAGTGAGGCTGCTGACCAGCACATGGGATGTAGAGAGGCCAAAGAGGACAAGGCTGCCCTTCTCCTCAGCACATCAAATCAGAGGGTGGATATCCAGGGAGGGAATGGAAATCATGTGGCCTGGTTACCACATTCTTTTGTCGCCATGAAAGTAGCAATGTAAAACCCAGGTACAAACCTTTACATCAACACCCAGTAAAGATAAGGCAGCAAAAGCTGCAGAAGGGATTTGGTGAGCAGTTACAAACCACAGAGCCAGTGCTTTAAACTGAATTCAGTTTGTGAAATATTTGGAAGCCAGAAGAGAAAAAAAAAAAAGCCAGGGAGGATTACTTTGGAATGCAATGCAATGACTATGATTGTCAACTTATTTTCAATTATAAATTCCTTAAGACATCCCATATGTTTTGTCCTATTTACAACAGAGCAGTGATCATGCTATTCGCTTTCAACAATATCTAAATGATGAACATGAAATTAAAGCTATGAGTAAACTAGACTGGAATAACAATTGTAATCACATAGAAATAAAAAATGAAATAACTGCAGGTAGGTTGTCAGGGACGACTCAAAGACAGGGGTGTCTCCCATGTAAAATGCCAACGTTTTGAAAGGGAGGAGCTTTAACACACTATGAAATTGAAGCAATGAAAGAGATTGAATGAATCACCTACTTTATTCACAGCAATATGTAACTGCTGAGGAACAGCAAATCGGATAGGCCTTAATTTGGCAGGGTGAATAGGGATGCCTTTATGCATATACTCACCAATACACATATTCTGAAGGGTTTTGAACTGCAATGTATGATCCAAACCTGTATTCATCTGGCTGCCACTCTGAGCTACAACATACCTAGAAAATACACTGATAGAGACCGTGACTTTTATTATAAGTATTAAACACCCTGGTTTGGGTCACAGAAATAATGGTTATAACAAATCCATATAATTGATGATAAATTCCTATGTCATTCATTTATAAATTGAAATATATAATTATGGGTCCAATGCATTTCAGAAGAGTTGCATTAAAAGTGAATTGCTACATCTGTTTTATGAGTGACTTGCATGTAATAGATGCAGTTTTTTCTTTTATTTAAAAAACCCCAACTTTCTAGAAATGCCTTTTTCTTTTCAGACTGATTTTTCTGTTCATTATTGCTGACCAAGGACATTCTGAAAACTCCTATATAAAGCACAAAGGCACCCTGACAACAAACGTATGTACCTGATAAATTCCTCATGATTATCTAGTCTGTGACTTGCATTAATTGTTGCTGATTTGCACTGGAGACTTCCAGCTGTTTAGAGTGCTGAAGAAAGCAAAGAGATTTTATCCACTTTTCTTTAAAAAAAAAAATGTTTTATTTTCTTTTTTTAAAAAAAAAAAAAAAAAAAAAAAAGAAAAGAAAGCAAGCAAAAAACGAGTCTGGTAACAGGCATTCATGAATAATTCAAGTTTACTGCCTTGGCTGAAATTCAGATGATTTCTGAATGGGTGGCCTGGCTGCATCTCACAGAATGATGATACATCATCATAAAAAAAGTATTCCTAGGACATAGAAAGGTATGAATGGCATGCTAGAATGGCTGTGATTGCATCAACTACATCAGATTTCTTTCCTGTATTTTCCTGTATCTGTACCCATGAGAAGTAATGAACACTAAGAACCACCAGGCCAATATGCAAAGCCTGTAGATTATCTACAAAATATATGCTCCAAGGGTAAATCTATTTCATTGCGTTTTGACTGGTATCTGAGAGACCTCAAGTTCTTATTTTTCCCTCAAACATTTTCCAGTTTCTGGGTGCTCTGTGAGGGTGATCAAGCTGTGGATCAAAGTTTTGGAGTTGGCTGGTGGGACATAGCTTTCTGTTGAATTTGTGAATGTTACTTTATAATGTGTAGAGGAACAGTGGACTAGAAATCATTTAGTCCACCTCTGCAATGGCAAAACCCAAAGATGTCAGAACAGCAAGTCTGGCCATAGGCTCAGTAAGCTCCCCAAGACAAAAGCCAAATAAAATGCAACGCTTGGATGATGAAGGGACTGTGAGTGATGACCACACTGCTTGACTCAACTCATTGGAGAAGGTGAGGAATAGAGAAGTTAAGGAGGTAAAAAAGATTTCAGTTACTCAGCCCCACTGAGTGAAAGTAGACCTTAGTCTACATAAGGGAGAAGAAAACCTGGATTTGGTTGGTATGAAATTTAGAATCCCGCAAGCTAGCACAAGTGTGGCTTTGCCTCACCCTTTTGCTCATTTCAGTACATCATCACACTTCCCTTCTCTAACACTCTCTTTATTCCTATATTTACAGCAAGTAATGAAATTTTCCCAGCATTCATTTGAATGGAGCATTCTGCCTTCTTGACAATGTTTCCAACAGTCATTGGCACTTCCTCCCAAAAAAATGTCTGGAAAAGCATTTGGCTATACATCAAATTTAGTGTCTGCCATCACTGAGACAGCACAGTGGCTGCTGCTTTCACTGCTCATCTTGACTCTCATGGTTTCACATCATGCCTACAGCTGACCTCCACCACACACATGGGCCTGTTACTTGCAACACACAGATGGATTCACTTCATCTTCTAAAGTGTAAACAGTTACTTGGAAGGCAAAAATGAACAGCAGTGGCATGAGAAAAACTATGATTGTGTGACTTGGTACAGAAATGTCATTTGTAGCAATAACATTTGTTCTAACTGAACATATGGAGAATGGAGAGAGTATTTTTGCATTGCATCAACATTAATAACAACATTGGTACCCTAAAATATTGAACCAGGATGAGTTCTTCTGAGTCACCTATGTAAGAGTTAGTCAGCAATACTCAGCAGAGCTGGCTTGAGCAGAAATAAGTGTGGGAAGGGAGCTATCACAGTGAAAACAGCTGACAAGTCCATCACTCAGGCATTCATCTTTTTTCTAACATGATAGGAAATGTAGGATGCTTTGAAATTTCACCATGCCATGAGTTAACATTTACAGAAGCTGCTGGAGTGCACAGCCAAGCCTCACCATGACATACCATCTTCAAATAAAGATTAGGAGTATCACATGGACTGATTCTCCAGGGCCTCTCTGTAAGTAAGAATTGGTTGCAGAGGGAATGCAGGCTGGTTAGGCCACAGTACTAAACATGACTGAAACTGGAGCAAACAGTACTGAACATGACTGAAGCTGGAGAGTTTGTAGGAGAAAAGTGGGAGTTAATAACAATCTACATAACCAGTTTGCACTTGCTTCATTGTTCATGAGGTGCTTGGCTCCTAACCACCCTTAACACCTCTGACCATTCTTTTCTAGACAAATTGTTTAAAAACTTGCCACAGTCACTGCTGAAAGCCTTCCCCTGAAGGAAAGTCAATTGTACAATAAGCTTTGTAAGCTGTACTCTTAGCCCACTTAACACAAGACGTTGCCAGGACTTCATTAGAGACAGCAGCTGTAGATCAAGTTTTAAAGCATCACTAATACAACAGTGGTTCAAGTCTCACGCGGAGATCTGGAAAAGGTCAGCTGAACATTCTAGTTCTAATGCTTTCATGTTTTACTTGAGAGCCAGTCCCAGCCTCCATGCCCCCAAGGAGACCAAACAGCCTGATATAGAACACCTAATTCCTCGGGTACAGCTGTAAGCATCCCACACTTCTCTCCTCTGGAGAGACAGCTGCTGTGATCAGGCTGTTTCCTTTTCCCAACCTCACTTGTGGGAACTAGGTGCACTACAGTTTGGGGCTATCAAGTGGCACATGGTATCGAGACCTGATCCAAGATACCACTGGTCTGGTGGCGTGAGCTATTTCTCCTGTGTTACTCACTCCTTATTCTACTAGCCCATCTCTCCCAGGAGCACTACCAGCTACACCATACAGAGAGATGAAACAGGTCCCAGGCCAGGCCAGGAATTCAGTTCATGGGTTGAGATCCAGACCGGGGGTGGCTGTAGCAGTAACTGTGGATCAGCACTTCTCCAGTATAGTTCAGATGGGGACAAAGGCCTCAGAGCTGAGTTTAAATAGCACCCAAGGGTGTGGGTGGAGGACCTAGAGGAGACTGACCAGGGTAATTAAGGTCTGTTTCTGTCCCCAGTACCCTTACAGAAAGCTTCTCCAGTACAGTAAAATTTCAGATTTTCCTATCTTCCTCCAACTGGAACCCTGTTCACTTTTGGGCATATGAAGAGGACATCACTTCTCGTTTAGGCTTCTGCTGAGGAATATTCACATTTTTGTCCATCCTACCATCCATAGATCTGTGTTCATATGCTTTAGAAATTATTGGAATTGCTGAGCAATGGACTAGTAATTCTCATGGAGAGAAGGTGAAATTGAAAATGTTCCCCATGTGCTGACATATAATTCCAAAGCAACCAGCTCTAAGGTACATTTCTTTCATTTTCTAAGGTACAGTGCTGCAAACTGAGTGCTGCTGGACATGGAGTACAGGAGCAGCTGGACTGTGCTCCTAGTGCCCAGTTCTAACTGGATGAGAAGAATCAGTCCTTTTCCTGTGGGCTGCCCCTCTGTTTCAGATTTAGACCTACCTCTGTCACCAGGAATAGTCAGAGAGTACAGCACCATCCAAAACATGACTGAAGCATTTGCATTTAGAACATGAATCCCTGTGTCCCTTCCTAATGCAGCAGGACAACCCATGTCCTCAGTGCATCCCTGTGGGAACACCTTGATGATCCCCTTCATCTGCTCCAGCCATAGCCTGTCCCTGGATGCAGTAGTTCCCCTCTGCTGTGACTGCCTTTGCACCTAAAAAGCCGACGTTTGGGCAGGAGTCCCTCTGGCCACAGAACTGCTGTTACTGTCGCCAGTGGGAAAACAGGGCAGCAGGTAAAGGACGTGCACTCCCTGCTTCATGGTTTTACACGTCCCTCAGCTGAAAGTGCTACCAACGCCTAATCTGCCTTCCCAACCACGGTGAATGGGGAAGAAGAGTTTAATGCTGAGATGAATGATAGCGTGCCCGTAAGACAGCGGTGGTGCTGGGACGAACTAATGCCATTAATTAATTACCATTACTGTGCAAATTATTGGTTAAAGACCTTTTATAAATAAGTGTTTTATCTCTTTTGCATCTCAATTTTCTGCCTTTTCTGTAGCAGGAGAGGAGAAAGATGTGCAGTTTTTGTCATTGTTCCTTTCCTTTACAAACCTGTTTTCTGTACCTTTTAAGTTTATCTCCACCTTTTAAGTTTTTCTCCCCTTATTTTTTCCCTTTGTTTTGCAGTGTGCTAAGATAGGGAAGGGATATATGGAGAAATAAAAAGCATATGAGAGAGGGAATACTAGACAGAAGACAAAAGACCGTTTCACATGAAAATTTTTGCAAACTGTGATGGACACGCAAAATTACTTCCTTTCAAAATCTGTAGACTGCAAGGGACTTTAAAAATATCCCATTTAAAAAATATTTATTATTTTCTACCAATTTTGTTATCGATGTTTCCAGGGATGCATTTGTGTAATAATGACTTTTCAAATTATAAAATCCTGTGAGAAGCAGCCTCATCTGATCAGAACTTCTGAGAAAGGTAGATAATTGTTGCATCTGAGGATGAGCCGGAAGGGCAGACAGAGATGCCCAGGTGGTGGGCATCATCCCAGGTGTAACTGCCCCTGTCCCCCTCTCCCCCAATTGGCCGAATTGTGTAACCCCGCCTTGCTTCGGGACCCCCTTAAAACCCCCTGCCCAAAGGAAGTTCGGCCTCTTGGCACATGGACTTCACCGAATAAACACCTTTGGACTTTAAGCCTTGAGCCATCTCTCTCTCTAGTGCACGCGTGAATTCACCAACACACGTGAGTCAGCTGGGTGCTGGGCAGCACAGGCGGGCGTGGGGAGCTGGCAGCGCTGCCTGAAGCGCGCGAAGATCTCTGTGCAAGAGATACTTTGAACAGGCCACTCCCAGCCTGCCTGCTGACCCACGGAGCCACGTGAAAAACAAGAGATAATGTCTTCATTGTGCTCAGGTTCTTATGCTCCCAGCTGTCACTTTTAATAAACATGTTTCAGATCAAGTCTTACAGGGTGTGAAATACAGGAATAGTAAAGGAGGTGAAATAATCACTTGGTTACTTTTGAATATAACCAATCCACGTGAAATACTGCATTGCGACAAGTAAAGAAGGGGTAACATTAAGGCAGTTATATTTTTTTAATAAACCAGCATTAAAAATGAAAAAAGCATGAAAAAATATGAGTTATATTACCATGGAAAGCAATATTATCATGCAGAGTTACACCATGAATACCAAGTATATATTTCTTCTCTTTGCATCAAGGTATGTTCAAAGAATCTTTGACACATGAAGTATGTTTAAAAGGCCTAGAGCCTCAAGCAGCATAAACAGAGCTGCCTCCTTGCAATTAATGGAGCTGCGTCAGATCTCATCACAGACTGTGTGACCTGAATTCTTTATGAGGAATGAATAAGCCGAATTTTTCTGCAGTTCTAGCATGTTGTCATATTTCTGCACAAAGAGCTACATTGTGATTCAGGACTTCCAGATCTTCTGAAGAGACACGAAATAAAGCTCTTGTGGTTTGTGCTCCTTAAACATTCCTCAGGACATTTATTAAGAAGTCAGTTTGTGAACCAAATCACTGTGGCCTGTCACTTTACACTGAGTGTCCTACTGTCCTTAAACTCTGTTGTTAAAGATGTATCTGATGACAATAATTAAAGTCACATTTCTGCTGCACACATGTCATAGTCCTGCTGGTTTCAGGCTAGGGTAAGGAAATGTGCACAGGGCTCTGCACAGATGCACCTTTTGCCTTTAATTGTAGCCCTACTGACTCATTCCAGTTGATACAAGATTACCCACAGGTCTGAGCGCTATGGTCAGTTGTGAGAGTCCCGCCTTCTGTGTGCTTCAGGACCTTTCAACACAAAAGATGTTAAATGGTGTAAGAAAAAGCATAAATTGGTCCCTAAATTATTATAGGCCCCTGAGCAGGGAGTCTTCCAGGGATAAAGGAATGAAAACTGGACTCTCCTGAGCTTGCAAATGAAAAAGAAGCCACCTGAAGAGTAGGCAAGTCCAAGCTAATCTGCTAAGAAGCTGCAGAGTAGGTTTGCCTGACACTGCCATTGCTGCTGGAACTGCAACTGAACATCTGAAATTTAATGTCAGTGGCTGAGACCTTTTAACATGGATTATTGCCATTCATACAGAATTACATAAAAGGCTTTGGAATGAAAGCTAATTGAAGCTAGAGGGAGCAGTAGAGTTAATAAATGTATTCTATTCCTTACCAAAAGGATTGCTCTGGTTTTTTGGTCTCATTTGAGTTCTAATTCAAAGTTTTGTTTAACTACAATTGCTATTTTTAAACCAAATTTCAGACAACATTTTAAGAGGCATTGAAATGCTGAGCGTATTTTTTTTGTGCAGGCATAAGCCATGAGAAGTATCAAATGAATTCCTACTGGTGAGGAAAGCAGCTTACATGCAAAGTAGGCAAGGACATTTAGCTGTGACAGGAATGGATGCATGTCATTAGACAACTAAGAATTGGATGGTTTTCCCAGCTGAAGGTATGCAATTCCCTCTCCCCTTTCCCACAGCAGCTCCGTGTTGATTCAACAGATTTGATTTGTGTGGAGCGGCATTTTCCAAGTCTGTCTGCAACTTTTTAACCACTGCCCTGGTTCCCAAAGATTAAGGAAGGTCTTTCGTTCAAGATCTAGGTCTGCTCATCTTCAGCCATCAGATGTGATTCTGGTGCATTCAATTTATATACTCAGGTATTTTCTTCTGTGGTACTGGCTTCATGGTCCTGTCCTAAACAACTTATTTTTCCTATCTTGAGGAGCTATGATCTACCTCACCTTAGTTGCTGAGATCTAGGTTTCTCAGCTGGTTCTCCTTCTGGGGACAGTGAAACATTGGATGCACAAGTGGATGTCTGTCCTTTCAGGAAAAGTGAAAGGATCACTGAAAGTGAGAAAAGGGAAGGAGAAAGGCATCATAGTTGCTAAGGTATTTTTCCAGACTTTGTACGGTCTGTATTTGACCAAAACAGGCACAGCCACCCTTGAACATAAAAATGGGGCATAGAAGTAAGAAAGTCAGTCTTTGGTCCAAACTGAAGTGTTTTGGCAAACTGGCACAAAGCAAATATATGAGAAAGATGTTGAAGAGAAGGTATGGTTTTAGCCCTAGGAACATTAACCATGCTTGAAAAAGAATGCCAGAAAGGTAATGTCATAGAGCTCAAGCCATATACTAAACAAACAGCAACACATGGCTGAAGGTACCACTCTGCTGAAATGGAAATAAAGATGATTCCCAGGGAAAAATGAGTAATCTAGCCATGGGCACAGAAATGCTTTTCATTTGGAAGTGAAAATATTAAAAGAAAGATTTAGGAAGCAAGAGTCATTATAGGCTTTAAAAGGCACACAGAAATGTTAAATTCTTTCTGGATTTACCTTAAATCCCAAACAAGTACCCAAATCATATGTATGCTTTTAAATGTGGTCAGTCTTATTAACCATGTTCTCACACAATACCAAATTGAAATGACCAGAAAGTTAAGAGCATAAAAAAGAGCATAAATGTGTGGAGCAGTTTGGCTTTTGCCATGGCTCCTTTTGTCACTTTATATGATGCCTTAGAGGGTTCAGAAACAATTGCGAACATAAAAAATCATCCTTCCATTGCCTCACTGCTGTAGGACAAGTATTTGATATCGGTCTGTGTATCTTCCTGGATTCTCCTTTTCTGGAAGCATTGCTGAATAAACTCAGGATTGTCTTAGCTGTATTTGCCTTAGGAAAACTCACCTGCACAAGCTATTACAACATATACATAAGAAAAGCAAGTGTTACTGCTGAGAACAAAAATATGAGCTATTGTCATTGTGAGTTTACAGAGGTACATTCTGCAATAGCCTAAACTCCTCCTTGATCCCATAACATGTAAGGTTCAAGCTCATGCCAGCTTATCCAGCTGAGAAAATCCTGCCTCTGTCAACAGGGGTGTCATAATTGTCTTTAGGATGAAATACTGGAAAAACAGGGCCAGTAGGGAAAAGCTTTGCAGCTTTCTGGCAGGAGGCCTTGGAAATTTTGAAATCCCTTCCAGTGTCAGAATTAACCCACAGCCACGGGGTATGATAACTAATACTGCTGAACAAAAAAATCAGGAACTTCAGGGTAGTAGCAGGGAGCTAGAAGACGCACTGCTTGCTGCAGAGGAAGAAAAAGAGGCATGAAAGCCACAGGCTTTCTCATAGCTGAGCAAATGAGAGCCTATCCAAGAGCAGCCAAAGGGAACTGGTCACTACCAGACACCAACAAAGAGAGCAAATAAACACATTCCCATCTCATTTTCTCCAGGGATTGGAAGTGTAATAAGTCTTGTTCTCTGCATTACCACCAAGCTTCAAATCAAAATCGGTTGATCAAATTGATTAATTTTTTACAAAAAACTGGTGTCACCGAGTTTCTTCATCTATGCCAAGTGCTTATGTTCTTTTTCTAGGCCCATGGTCAGGCGTCTTTGTTATCTCCAAAGCATGCCAGCATCCTACCCAGCTTTGATTTTTCACCTCTACGGAAATATGAGGCACAAGCTGCCATACTGTGAGGCAGTTGCTGGACTCTGGAGATATCCAAGGCAGCATCTCATATCAGTTGCTACCCCAAGGTGAATGCCATCATGGACACTTATGATCGGGGTTCTCCAGGCTCTCCCAAGTAACTCTTTGTTGTTACTCTGCCTTGCCCTCCTCAGCCCTTGCCTTTGTTTGGGGATCACCTTCCCTCGGTCCAACATGCACTGCTGGCACTGCCTATGGGACCTGTGGCACTGCCAAGCTCTGGGGCTTGAAATATTTGCCAGCCATGGCCACAACAAGCCCATCTATCCTCATGTAGCCACCTGGCCTTGTGGCCATACCAACACCGAGACCTAAGTTTTGAGCACTGATGTTTGCACAGGGAGGTGGGTGCATCTCCTTAGCACACGACATGAGCCCAACACACCAGCTGGGTTACTTTCAGGTCCCTCCTGGGCCATGTCCACCCACAACTCCAGCAAAGAACAGGTGGCTTTGTCCTGCAAAGCAAAAGCACTGTGACTCTGTCAGGTACAAGCCTCAGCACAGATGCCTCACTTGCTGCATCTGCATCCAGGAGCACTGCACATGTTTGGAGGAAAAGAGGAGAGTGTGAAAGAATTATATGAGAATCAGAAAAGGAAATACTCTGAATGCCAAATACTTGCCTCATTGTTAGGGTAGACAAAATGGTAACCATTGCACACATAGCCTGATGGAGGTATTGATGCTCTTTGCTTTACCAGGCCTGCATAAGGACCCAGGAGCTCCAGTCCCTCTTTCTAAGTCCCACTGAGGTTGTACAAGAAGGTTTTTTTTCAGACGAGTCCTTGGGCCATGTTGCTTGGTTGAGAACAGTGAGAGCTGTGTTTTCGCTCCTGGACACCACAGCAGCAAATGCTGAGGGGAATGTTTCTACACTCCCCTGATGCCCAGTCCTGGTGTAAAGCACCATGTTACTCCAGGCCATTTCATTTTGTCATTTATGGCCATGCTTTTGAATCTTCCTCCTTCTCCCTCCTACAGCCCCAGGTTTATTTTTCAGCATATGCTGAGACAAAGGCAGCCTGTCTTTAGCATTTGGGCTGCCTTTGGCAGGGACACAAACACAGCTGTTTTTCTAACAAGTCAGAGGACATGCAGGTTAGCAGTACCCCCTTGCTTTCCAATCCCTTTGACTGCTGGAGCAAGATATAGGAACTGGAACAGCTCAGCATTGGATGGCTGCCAGTCTGGGTCACCATTCTCACCAGGATGTGACTATCTTTTTCCAGTAAAGGTAAAAATTAACTCATTGTTCAAGACCTTTTCCCAATTTCCCTCATTCTGAAATGATTCAATGAAGTGACCTCACATGACTGACTGTGTCTGGGGAAGCCCTCTCATTCTTGCAGCCTTGCTTTTACATGGTGTTAATTCCAACCAGGTGACACATTATGAAGGCACTTAACTTCAAATTGTCCCAGTGACATTCACTGCATTTTTGCACTTTTACTGAACACTGGAAGTAAATGCATATATGTGTTATTCAGACTGGAATTGTAGTAAAGGAAAAAAAGGATCATAGCTATAATGGGAATAAATTGAGCCTCTGTCACTATTAATACAAAGACAAGATATTCTTTCTCACTTACTCACTTCTAGTAACAGAGCAATCCACAATAAAACCTATTCTTGTGTTTGCAAATATCTGAACAACTCCTCTGAAAACACAAAAATTGCTTACAGTGCATGCAGTCCCACTCTTTTCTCTCCATTCTTACATGTGCTTTGTGATCTGGACAAACAATTTCACACCACTGTTCAGTCATTCTGATTCCAAAAAGAATCAAAGTATACTTGCAGCCCTATTTGTTCCATAAATTTTCTGTTCATTTTCCTTTAATTCTAATGCTCTTAACACTTCCTCAGGGGGAGATCTGTCCTTGCATAGCATTAAAGTCAGATGAACATTGTGCATAGCAAATTCCAGGACAAAGTCTGGCTTGCCAGTACCCAAGCGAGCAGGCTCTCAGAACACACTAACTAACTATAAGCTAAGAATAATGCACACTGGTAGCCCTCTCTCACTACAGGCTCTGGTAAAAGCTCTGGAAAAGCAGTGGCACAGGGAGGACGTGGGTGTGTCACACCTGGCTTGGTCCCCCAACTCCAGGGAGATCCCCCTGAACTCTGCCAAATGGGAGCATGCTCAAGGCCAATGGGTGCTCTTCACTAGGAGTAGGGGCTGAGAGCTGCTCTCCTGGGGACGGTTCTCCTGGGCACTTTCCAGAAAGACTGCTCCTGCAGAAAAGTGCTCTCGGCCTCCCTGAGGTCGCTAGGGGCTCTTGGTTAAGGTCATCCCCTACCATCTTGAAGTTTATGACCAAAGACACTAATGGTCCCTGGTCCAAGCACTGACACTGAGGGGTCAGGAAGCAGCCTGTGGGGGCTGAGCCCAGCATAGGCTGTGCCATGCCCTCACCCCTGCAGCGTGCTTTTGGAAAGCCCAAAATCAATTTTTTCTTAGTTAAATCGGATACCTCAAGAAACCAGGCCCTTTTACTTTTTGCTTTCCCTAAATTTAAAAGTATTTTTTCTGGGCGATAAAAGCAACATTTATTTCATACAAAATATTGATTTCACCACTCAATGTTGATGATAATATTTTTTTCAAAGGCATTTACCTAATCATAGCTTTTTAAGTAAATCTACAATGCAGTTGGATAATTACAATGTAGCAGATCTAGTTAAGTCAGAGCATCTAAAAACAGTACTGCTGAAATCAGGAAACAGCTAGTTTGGAGATACATTCTATTTTCTAGTAAAAAAATAAGTGAGAAACCCACTGTTCTGGGCCCAGTAAACAGCCTTTAAACACAGTCCTGAAGAAATGGTTGTTGATGACACTACCAAGAAATGAATGGAAGAAGGACAAAATTCAGCAACTCAGAAGCACATGCACATTTACCAAGTAAAATCATTAGCTGGTGTTATTTTAGAAATGAGTTTCTATAAACACACAAAAAGTGGATTTTTCTGCCTCAAGAGGCTGTAAATGCTGGCACAAGCAGGTATTTTCAATTTCATTCTCTTTACCATTGTTTTGGTGCTCAAAAGTCACAGCAGTGATCAGAGAAAAGAAATCCACAATAAAAAAAGTCTGCGCTTTGAAAGGCTGAAAAAAATCTCTGAGATCAAGTCCAACCTTTGACTGATCAACACCTTGTCAACTGGACCATGGTGCTTAGTGCCACATTCTTCTTTCAGTTTTGATAATTCCCCAAGAGCTTTTGTGGGAGAAGTACTACTGTGATTGTGAATATTCTGTAGCTTCTGCTCCTCTTTCCCCTCAAGTTTTTATACAAGAATGTGATAAATGATTATGCTAATCACTCTGAGAATTAGTATCATATCTTCCTGGCAACCCCGCTAGTCTTCTGCTGGCAAATGATCACTAAACAAAACTCTCAACCATCTGTCTCCTGAGCAGTGTCCAAATCTGACAATATAATGGTATTTTTTTCTACAGTAACAATTTGGTATGTTCTCCTATCTAGGTTAGGCCAAGTTACACAATACTCCTCTAACTTATCTTATCCCTCCTTTGCTTTGCCTTGCCCTACTAACCCTTATGTGTTCTTGCCTTGTCTCCTGTCCCCTGCTTCACATTGCCTTGTATACCCATTCCCTGCCTTGACTTGCCTGCCCCTTTCATGCCTGGTCTTGCCTTGCCTAGCCCATCCTGTCCCTGCCTGACCTACCCATCACTTCCTATGCCCAGACTCGCCTACTATTTCTGGGCCTTCTCTCACCTATCACCCCACTTGACCCTGACCGGTCAATCTGTCCCTCCCCCTCCCTTGACTTGCCTGGAGTTGCCTGTACTTCTATTGCATTGCTTTGCCTGCATGTAAGACAAGAAAAGGCAAGGCAAGGGGCAGTAGGAAAGGCAGAGCAAGCAAAGAAGTTGTAGAGAGGGCAGGGCAAGGAAGACGTAGGCAAGGAAGATGTAGGCATGGGAAGGCAAAGTAAGGGAGCTAGGAAAAACTAGGCAATGTCAAATGACTCAGAGGACCTTTCTGGGGGAAAAAGATGATAAGGTACCATAGGGAAGTAAACTCCAGCACGACATTTCTTATAGTTCCTCTCTGTCAAAAACACAAAGTTTGGTTTCACACGTTATGTAGCCTTAGTGGGCTTCATGGCTTTTCCTAAAAGGTACTTCTATTGGCTAGAGCTGCTGAACTGTTGCAGCAGGAAGGCAAAATCTACATTCTTGAGCTGTTTGTCCTGGGACATTTAGAGTCTGAGTAGTCCCTGGTGCCATTCAGTTTAGATCCTGCCTCTGTGAGGATAAAAAATTAAGATGAGATATATAGAGATGAGAAGGAAAGCGCAGACAGCAAGCGGTGTGCTGCTAGTTTAAGGGGTGCACTTTGGAAGCTATAAGGCAGCAAGAACTTTCTCAGCTGGCACTTCTGTGAGCTCTGGTTTTGCCAGGTGTTTTCAAGTTTGTAGCCAGACTGTGCGAGAGTTGAAAAGATTTCCTAGGGCGAAGGAGCTCGTGTTGCCGTTTGAGTGTGGTGCAAATAGGAGTCAGTGCCTGGAAGGGGAAGGTCAGCGAAATCTTTTGGTCCTGACACAGCGGATTTGAGAGCAGTGACGTTTTCAGCTTGCCTCTGCACCTGGCGTGGTTGAGAGCAAGGCGAGGTGCGGGTCCTTCTTTTGCAAGTCGACAGCGCCATCGTGTGGTTCTTCTGATGACTGTTTCCTTCTCATTTCTGCGTACCATGACATTGTGTCTTGCAGCCTGACACGGAACGGAAAGGTTTTCGCCTCAATCTCACACAGACAAAAGAGCCAAGGCAAGGAGTATGCACCGCAGGCATGGAAACAT
>VZTA01018648.1:0-12313 GCA_013398855.1 Mohoua ochrocephala | reverse complement strand
TTTTAGCCTTTTTGAATTGGAGCATACTCTCTCCTTCTTAGTCTGCCCAGTTACTTGGCTTGTTTTAAAGAGACCTTTATGCTGTTTACATATTGAAGATTGTTTCTCTTGTTGTTGGCATCACCTCTGAAGTTTTGTTTCCATTATAGATGGCCTCTCATTTCATGTCCTGTTGCTCTCTGCTCTGAAATACTAGGAGGGGGTTGAGTTTGTCTTGTCTGCTCCTAGAAGACATTCAGAGGAGATTTTTTTTTCCCCTTATTGATCCTTTAAATAACACTTTCTCTCCAGTTCATGCAGTTTAGCTGATCAATGGTGTGGCACAACAGCTATAATGTGTGAGTTTCTAAGAAAACCACGTGCTAGAAATGGTTTGTCTAGCCTACTCTCCAGATTTTTACATATAACCTCTTCTCAAATAATCCACAAACCACTGACACAGTGTTCATGGGAGAAAATCCAATTGACTCCATTTCTTCTGCATCATTAACAGACTAAGCACGCACAATATTTATTCAGATCAAACAGTGTGTTTTATAACAAAGCCAAACACTGATGTCCTCTGCAGAGCAATGACACCAGTCCTTCAGAACACACAGATTCCCCCGTCGTATGCAGGGTGGAATTCTAATCTGCACTCAAATCAGCCACCGTGCTCTCATCCTCAGTATCATGAAGGGTTTGCTTACTAAGTATATTTTCAGTGCAGTGCTAAGATATGTATTGTCAATACAGCCCAGAAGGCTAAAGCCTTTTAAATTTTGAAAATGCAGCCTTGTTTAGCAGTGTATTCGTCATGAGTTTTTGAAGATGTGGTGCTATAAAATGAACCATTTTAAGGCAAATATGATCCCTGAAAATCACCTCCAATACAGTTTTATATGCAAGGTGAGAGCCTTCCAAAAGACTGAATCAAATTAATTAGCTCTAGCTATGTAGCGCTGCTCCTGCCTCACTGAACTGAGAGCTGAACTGAAAGGCATGGTCAGACTCCACAGTGCTGTTACATGATTCTGCACCTCTGGAGAAGTCGCTAGGGTCAAAACAAAAGAATATCTCTGCTGTCAAAGGAAAAAATGGGAAGAACTTTCTGCTTTCTGAAAGTTCCTAATGTCATTTTGTACTTTGACCCAAAAAATGAGGATTATTCCCAAGTTATAAAGGATTACAGACTTGGACATATTATGCTGCAGATTTAACATTCGTACTGCCCTTATGGAGCTAATAAGCAAAGTTCTGGGAATCAGGACACCATTTGGGCCAGAATCTTGCTAAGTTTCTTCCAAAACCTGCTTCTATCAGATTAAATGAATAGCCCCTGCCTTCCCACTGCAGTTTGATTGGTGCTTGCTGCCTTCAGAGCTGGCCTAGCACTGACTGTATGGGAGGAAATTGCACCTGGAAATGCTACACATGCAGTTGGTGCACCTGCCAATGCCAAATTGCAGGTTAAAATGCCTTCTCAATGGGCACGAAGACTAGTGACCTGTGAAAAGAAAAAGCTGTGAGATGTAAGTCACTTAAGGTGCAAATAGCCATGAGTTTCAGCAAGAAGGAACAAGAGAATGATGCAAAATTAAAGGTTGAAGAATTACTTATAGTGAACTTGTGAGAGAGTTGCACATATTTCTCACTGTGCTGTGCAAGTGCGTGTAGACAAATACCTGAATCCTAATGCATTCAGAGTTTGTGTGCTGTGGTTGATTTTAGCCATCACACAAGTCCTAAAGGACAAATACAATTTTTCTTTGACATTTGCTTCTGTACTCAGATGTGGAAGAGAATTAATTTCTATAGGCATTTTTCATTTTCTGAACTTTTTGTGTGGTTACAATCCAGAAGGAGAAAAAAAAGAAAAAAAAAAATAGAATAGAATTATGTACCAGTCTCATTCATGAAGGTGCTATGTAGTTCTGAGGGAAACTATTTTGGCAGTGATTATATGGCTGAATGTTTTTCAGTGGTGAAAAAAATACATCTGAGACTTTTGTGACCTTTTTTTTTTAATAAAGGAGAACAGAATATCTCTAGAAGAGTCTAATATCCTAAATATTTAAAATTGCTTCATGAAGTACATAAGCCAAACAACAGAGAGTTGCACTGTAAAGTAGAGGATGGATCATAAACAGAGGAGTAAAAACACCCAGATGATATAGGGCCATTTGCTTTGGCCAGAACAGTTTCTGTAGGTCAGATGGAGAGAGGCTTTTAACAAGGCCTGCAGTGACAGTGATTTTACATTGAAAGAGTGTAAAATCATTTAGATTAGGCACAGGAAGAAATTTGTCACAGTAAGGGTTGGCAGACACTGGAACAGTCTGCCCTAGTGGCTTCTTCATCCCTGGATGAAGGCCGGGTTGGGAGGGGCTTTGAGCAACCTGCTCTAGTAAAAGATGTCCTTGTCCATGGCGGATGGGCTGGAAGAGATGATCTTAAAAGTCCCTTCCAACCAAAGTCATTCCGTGGTTCTAATGTTCTGTGAACACCAGTTGTTGATTTCATCAGGGGCACTGAAGGAACAGAGAGACGTAGAAGAAAGGTCCTAGTGCTGGGGCATTGTATTGAAAAGCTCCCTCACAGCACCTCAATACTGAAGGACAATAATAATCCAAATATGAAGCTATGAATCACAGCCATATGGCAGAAGATCTTACTAAGATTTTCCTTGCTCTTTGGCTGAATAAAACTGGAATTACTGGACCACTTGCTTAGAAACCGAACACTTAATTGATTTTTTTTTTTAAGTCAAAAAGAAAGAAGAGTTAATGACAGACTAAAGTTGATAGCACTTCTGAAAATTTGTTCCAGGGGGACTTAGTTTTGAATAACACCTAGGAACCAGTTATGATTTTTTTCCCTTTTTTAAATTATCTTGTCATAGTAAAGGCCAGGCTGATAAAACAGAAGAGATTATGCCATGTCTACATTCACTGGGTCCTCACAGTTTGTTCTGGAACAGGGAATTAGCAGCCCTCTCAACAGATAGATAATTGCTATATTGCTTTCAGAATCAGTTAAATAATACAGAGCCACCTTACTGGCAGACACCCTAAACTGCATTTGCCAGGAAATCTCTAAAATGCCTTCAAAAGACAAGTCTAAAATTCATGGGCCCAGTACAAGCATTGGTTTGGACACATACAATTTCCCAATGCCTTTCTCCCAGCTGCAGTGCTCCTGTGTTGCAGTTGGTAATTGCCTCTCTCTTTTCTCCCTGTCCCACAGGGACAAACAAGCTTTTCATCTGTCTCCTTGCTCTGCTTCACAGATGCTAGCCATACTCTCCTTGCAATCAGTTATCTAAATGATTAACATAATTAAGTTAAACTCAGTGAAATTGTTCCCAAATTGTATTTTAGCTTGAGGGTTGTTTTGGCTTGGAAGTGAAGCTGGTGTTTCCAAACCTCTCTTTGTCTTTTTTTTTTTTTTTTTNTTTTTACTTTAGGTGTAATTGTATCAGTTATTTTCCTTTGATTTCTTGTTTTCTTTATAGATTATAACTTTAGATCACTGTAACTCATTTCATGGATGTGTAAAAACTCAAGATCATAGGTAGTGCCTTACTTAAAAGCACAAAGTCCTCTTTCTCTGAGTAGTGTATGGAGTTATCGATGAGATTGTTAAGTTTCTAATAACTGATCAGCAGTATAGCAACTCAGCCAATGCAAGCAAGTGATGCTGTCTTTACAGACAGCAAACATTTTTTGTGAGCATGTTTTTGTATTTCTTTATAGGCAGACAACAGGGAAAACAGTTTTTTAAAATCTGTGTTTGAATAAAATCATTGCTTCTCCTAACTGAACTGTCTGCTTAGCTGAAGAAGTGCAAACGACATGAACTTGAGAACAGTGACATCAGTAAACAACCTGCTCCTTTTTGCTTCTCCTATTGACACAGATTTAGATTAGCCTAGTTGTCCCTGTTTTTCATAATCATCTGTCTTTCAGATATGTTTCTGCTCCAGAAGTACCACAATGCTTCAGTAAATCACAGTAATGCTGTGTTAGAAACTGAACAGAGCTGCACTGAGACAGTCCCTGACCTGACATTCTGGCGATTTAAACAGAAACAGCATCAAACTCTTGTGATTGCACTAGTGTAACATAAACTGACTTGTAAACAAGTTGTGCAAAACCATCTATGGAACGAAATTTTTTGCTGGTGGAGCCATTTCATACGTGCAAGCTGTGTAGATAGATGACTCTTTGCACTGACGGAGCAAAGTATTTTTAATTGCAAAATCAATTACAAGAACAGAGTGTTGCATTTAATTTCAGCGTGTAAGATTGGTGGGAATGAGCAACCACACGGGAGAATATGGAACAAGAGCAAAAAAGAGGGGCTGGAGAAAAAATGTAGTGGCAATTTGGACTTGCTTCCTACTAGTTAGTCACTACTTCCAAATAGGGGTGTGCTTGTGGTTTGTTTTGTTTTGTTTGGGGGTTTTTTGTTGCCATGTGAATGATGCTGCTAATTGTCTTGGCTGCCTGCTCAGTCAGGCTGGGCTTGTCTCCCCAAGCACCACTGTTTGGAGTTACTGTGCAGAAGTTGCATTCAATTTTTTTGCAGTAATTTGGGGCACAGCACATCTTCTCGATGATTCTTCATGCCCCAGGTGTTGAAGTGGTTCCTTTTGTTCAGCAAGACAAAACTGAATTCTAATGAAAAAGTTAACGTATTGGAAAATTACTCCAAATGGAATAAAATTGCATTTTGCTAACTAATTAAATTTATTTTTCATCCTTTAACATAAAAATATAATAATTTACAGAGCCTGGTATTGCTTTGCTTTCAAGGCCTTCAGGGGATGTATTGGCACTCACTCTCTATCTTACTTGCTCTCCATTCAAAAGTTTGTTTCAAATGCAGACAAGCATTCTCTGTCACAAGGATTCCTGCACTTCTCTTTTTGTTGTCTGGTTTCTTTGTGTTAAGGACCCTTGCTTTCCTTTGCAATGTGTAGTACTTTCGTGCTATAATTGTTTGTTTTGTTGCACCATTGGAACGTATAACCTAAGTTAAATCAGTCAGCAGTAAAACATTTGAGTTTTACCTGATTCTAAGTTCTTGTGTTGGAGGGAATTCTGCAGAGTTCAACTGTTTTGTTACATTTGTTATAGCTTACCATGAGCTTCGATTTCACCTTGTAGCTATTTACTTGGAGAAATAAGAACACTGGATAAAAGGTCCGTTGAGAGACTTGGAACTGCCTTTAAGATATGAGAGCTTCTATATCACCTGGTATACAAATGGGTGGCTTTTGGCAATGTTCTTGCTGGGGCAGAAAGGCTTTCAGGTAGCTCTGCTGTTAAAATTATTGCTGCCTCTAGTATTTCCTTTAAGATTACCAAAACATCTAACACTTTATTCCATTCCATTTTTGAGGTATCCAAGTTTAGAGAGCCTGATAGGGGGGAAAAAAAAAAAGACTATGTGGGAATTTCACCCCACTTCTGTGAATATGACAGAGTAATTAATGTAGCTGTGCATGAGTTGCTGTTTTAATTAGTGGCCTGTTACCATACATGTAATGAGTGTAGATGGAAAGAATGCTAACCTTGCTATTGTCATGTACCCGAGGCTGAACATTTCTCTGAAGTCGGCTTAAGATTTGGGCCTTTTGAGTTTTAAAAAAAAGAATACCTACTTGGGGCAGTCGTCAATTAAAGGGGAGCAAAGTGTTTTTAACAGGACGAAGCACCATCTTTACTGCCATTTAGAGCTTTTTGTAACACCAGTGTCAATCTGTTAAAGAGCACCCTCCGATCAACCGTGCAGTATCAGGCATGATTGCCAAATTATTGGCACCAGCCTGACCACAGCATCACTGCTTGTGTGTGTGTGTGAGTAGTAATTTGCATTGGAAGTAAAAACCAGGAAGCTGTCATGAGAAGAGCAGGGTTTAGTTTGTTGACCACTAGAATCACAGGGATTGTTTCATTGGTGCCGAATAGCCAGTTCTTCCTTTAAGAACAGGGTGACCAGTGCAAGGGTATTTATCATTTCAAAATTGATTTTAGCTGTGCTACCATATTAAAAATCCCAGTAAAAATTTAGACAATGTCCTTCTTAATTATCCAGCTTGTGCTAGACCCTGGATAAGGAATACCAACAGGCTTTGAATCCTGGTCACTAATTTTTAATGCAGGTGCATTTTTACCCTGATCTGAGACAATAGAGTTTATTTCTACCTGTGTGTTTTGAACTGAATTAAGATAAAAAAAATTTTTAAAAAATTGAGCAGAGAAACTGCAGAGCAGAACAAAATGAGCAGAGATGTCTCCAAGAAGTGGTGGATGGATTTCAGTAGCAGCAGTTGTGACTGTAGGACCTCTGTGGGGAAGGTGGCAGCTGTATGTGCAACATGTGTCAGTGCCAAAGAACTCCTGTATCACAGAGGAAGTCAAGAGAGGAATGTCACTTGCAGTACATGAGCACTAAGTGGCAGTCAGTATTGTGTGGTAGTCCTGTTCTTTTCTCTGGCTTTGGCATTTCCTTCTGGTACTTTGCCATTCCTCAAGGACTGCTGGATAGCTTTTAGTCACACTGGCTTGCTAAACATTGGAGAGCCCTTGCAGCTAGTTGGGAAAAAACATACATTAAATACAAAATGTAAGACTCTAATTCTTCTTTAACCCTAGTTCAACTTATTTGGATATCACGTGAGTAAAAATATCTGGTGTTTGGCACTCTGTCTGAGCAATGTCTTGAACATTTAAAGAATTATCATGCACACTTCAATACTGGGAAGTAAAAACAGAAGTGCCATGCCCAGGCAGATCATGTGAGTCAAGGGAAAAGCCACAGGTAGAATTGCTGCCCCTGCTTTCCCTTCTCTCTTAGAACACTGCCCGTAGTTTCCAGGAAAAGAAGAAAAGCCACCAAAGAAAAGCTGAAGAGGGCTGTCAGTCCTGGCAAAAGTCAATGGAGGGAGTAGAGAAAGGATAAAGGACCACCTCTTACTTAAGCTCAAGGGCTGATACAGTGAAATAATATTTATATGCTGAGATCTGTAGGTTGCTTTAGTTATAGTGACATGGGACAGGTATCAATTAGGGAAAATTTCCATAACATAATTAAGAGATAACACTTTGCTGCTCTCTTATTTTTTTCTTTCACCTGAAAATTCTCCATTGATTTTAATTAAGCTTGTCTTGGACTCATGACCATAATCAATGTGATTTTTCCCCCCAATTTAACAGCTAGCTTTGCTCATCAAGGAACTTTTCCCAGGTGTAACATGCTCTAGTTAAGAAGCTTCATTTTAAGCTATTCAACTACTAGTTCCTAGAATGACTTAAAAGTGCCTTCAGAATATAGAGCTAGGGCATGAATGAGTACAATTTTTCCAAATTAGTAATTGCATATTCTCAATTTGCTGTGAATGCTTTACTTTCCACAAAAAGCAGATACTTTAAATACTGGGTTCCTAGTGGAAAACACTTGAATAAAGCTCTTTTTTGTATGCCATCTTATTAAGAAAAAAGGAGAAAGGGGCACTTGCTAAATGCTTACTTGTAAATTTGAATAATCACTGTAATTTTTGTTATAACAGTTTGAGCAATCTACTTGTTGTTTCTGGAATCAACATAAAGGCTTTTAATCTTGCATAGTAGGTAGAATAATCCTGCCAAAGAAACCATTCTGGGTTGTTAGTTGAACCAGATTGCATATGCTTGAATGCTGAAGAAAAAAAAAATTTCTTTTCTAAGGGACTTTTCAGTTTCCTTTGTAAGGGATTTTTGATTCCTTGTGGATGTTTCTGCTAAGACTCAGAATCTGATCTCTATTTCTGTAGAGTCTCATCCTTCCTACAGCAGGAAGTAGCATCTAATTCCACTGACTTTCAATAGTTTGCTTTGCTTTGTTGCTTGGTGAATTTCAGGCAGTGACCCGTGGTATGGGCTCATGTCCTTCATGTCTGATTAAATTTAGCTAAGAGACAAAGGATCCAGTAGATGTGCAGATAGTCAACAACTGTGTAATGGAGGGCAGCATGCTAATAAAGCCCTTTTGCAAGCAGTGCTCAGTTCTTTTGAATATGTGGTTATTAATTTCCTCGTGGAAATTCTCAAGAGCACTTATCTGCCTTTTCAGTGCCTTACAAATATTAACTGATTTCTTCTGACAAACCTTTAGTAGGAGTTATTTTCCAATTTTTTTTCCCCCGCAGGATAGATATTTCCTTCTGTTGGAAATTTGTTGTTATTTAAATAAAATACAACTTGTGAGTTTTTCATCTGGCTACCAGACATAGAAAGTGTAAGTCGTGACCTTGAAAAATTTAGATTAAGTTACTTCCAAGAATATCCTTTAATTCAGGTGCTTTTAAAGTTCTGAATATTGTCTGTAGCATTCTTTTGTAACGTACAGTGATTTGAAGCTTCTTATGTTCACAGACTGAAAATTTGAATAATTTTTCATATGCACAGTTTAATAGCACTGTGAAATAAGGAAGTGCAGTTGTTCCCATTTCACAGACTGTGAGGTATCAGACTCTTAGCTAATGGATTTACATTGCTCTGGGATCTGAGCTGGCATCTCTGCTTGGTGATCCACTTCTGTATCCACTGCGCTGTACCCTAAATTTCATCCAGTCTTACTTTTAACACCCAGCTGAAGTGCTTCAGCAACAAAAGTCTAATCTTAATCTTCAGTCAGTGGGTAATTAGACATCTAGATTTGTTACATTGCAATTAGAGATCTAGTTGTTCTAGATACAGTACAACGTATTACATGTAGTGTGTGATGTGCCTAAATACGAATTAAAGTTCATATTATGTACTACTTTGTTGCCACTGATTGCAGAGGGAGACTACTGTCTTCCCTTAGATTTAGCTATGTTTAATTCCTGAATTGCATCAGCAAGTAATCCAAAACCAGCAAGGTTGTAAGGAGCAGAGACTGACAGCCAGCCATGGGCTAGAGCGATTAGTATGAGACCTTTGCCCTTGTCTTCTAACACAGCTTTTGTTTAGTGTAAATACAAGGAGTGTCTGTACGGACATTGCAAAATAGATCTGTCTAAATAAACGAGGAAGAAAATAAATCCCTGTGACCCTGACGCACTTCTGCAGGCCCCAGAGCCTCTTTGATTAAGTAAAACTGTCACCTACCAGTGTTATCTTTTCACTTTCATTTTACTCATTAATCTTCAGTACTGCTAACAATAAGACAAATTTAATGTGTACATTAAGTCACTTGTAGCCCTTTTATCTGTAGATTGCTGGCTCTTGTCCAGCTGCTGTAAAAGTGATTACAATGTGTTATCATCTCATGGCTGCTCAGTGGCTGAGACAGTCCAAGTCCTCTGCCACTGTATGAATGCCCACATTAGCTCGGCTAAAAGCAGTCTTCATCCAGTTTCTACGAAATTCAGAGTCTGATTCTAACATGTGGAAACAGGTCAGTGGTGCTGCATGCTTCAGCTCCCATCCCTATTTCTCTTCTCTGCCCATTCTGTTCCTGTGAGGAGCTCCTTGGTCTTCAAGATTACCAGTCAAGGAACTTCTACAGGCTGAAGGTTACCTACTTATAATCCTTTGCAAATCAGGAAAAACCTAACTTTTACCTTTTACTAATCAGGAATGATATCTCAGTTAAATTTCGCTCTGGTCCCACTGTCATGGAGGTTTTTTTAATGGTTTAGGATCCTCAGGGGTGCCTCGTGAAGTGTTCAGCATTCAGTCTCTTACTTGGGGGCTGCTGTTGTGAGATCAGAGAGCTGAGGCTGGCAAAGCTGCGTGTTCGTGTGTTGGATGGATCCTGGCTCTTAGCAAAATTCCAGTTGAATCAAAGCTTCAGAACAGGGAGGCTGGAGGCACAGAGAAGCTCCACTTAAACTGACGATTTTACGATTTCCAGCTTACCTACAAAGAATTTAAGAGCATGGAAGGCTGGGGAGCTTTCAAAGAGGCTTGGCCATCTTAACAAAGAGCTTTCAAAGAGGCTTGACTTGATCAACTAGCTAAGTTAAAATTTCTGGGTTTGTAGTTTTCATGATGAGAACCTGAGGATCTGGTTCTGAGTAGCTTTACTGCCATTACCTGCTCATCACCTTCTGAACTTTAAAGTGGCCAAGAAATGGCCTTTTTTACCATGATTTTGATGTTAAAGTTCAGTTCACTTAATTTTATTCTTCTTTGGCTCTTGTAAGTGCAGTAATAGCTTTATTTCTGTATCTTTCTGGTATGAGTTTATAATTTCTCTTTGACTTCCAGCTAAGGGAGAATGTGCAGAGGAATCATAGTTGTTCAGGTGGAAGAAAAATATGTATGAACTGTCTGAATACAGAAAGTATTAATTAAGAATATGCATTATAAATACACTTTTTTTCTAGAAGCCCATGAAATTGGTTGGTTGAAGTAAATTATTTTTTCCTTTGCAGTGGGAGTTATGAAGCAGTGTAGATTTTAGCACTCAATGTACTGTAGGATTAATTATAGTCCTAAACCCATCAGACTTTCAGGAAACAGAACCTGATCCCTGAAAAGAATGAATGGCTCCAAAGAGAGTGCAATTTGAGTATGCTGGTAAGAGGCTGAAAAAGAAGAGCTTAGTCTCTCAGTATCTCACAGGATTAGTCTCTTTATTCTTATTAAGGATATGCATCTTGAACAGTGAAAGTGAATTGAGATCTGGCATGGTTGGGAGCAGGTAATATATTCAGAAGTCTGTTGAAAGGCATGAAGCTTAGTTTAAAAATAATTTAGATAAAGTTTTATTAATAAAGAAAGAGTTGAAACATTTATAACATTTGCAGAAACATTTGAGTATATTAAGTTAAAAAAGTTATGCTGCTTATTAAACCTCTTGATTATGCAAAGAAAAGCACCAGTTTATAATATTCATTGAACCATTAAATGGAGTCCAGCAAGTGATTAAAATTAATAGGTCAGCATGAAACTTGGGCAGATACAAAGGAAAAAGCCCAGGGTGACTTGCTGTTAAAACGCTGCATCTGTTTGTCAAAGTGACTGGTGTAGCTCAATTTTTTTGGTAACAGTTTTCCTATTTGGGCTTTATTATGATTCATTGTAATCTTTCTTCCAAAAATTTTGATTTCTTATTCAGTGGCCATATTTTCTTGAAGTAACAAGTAAGGCATAATAGGTAAGTTATGTTTGCAATAAAGACCTACACAGAGGTTTGCCAGCTTGAAAGCCATAGAAGAGGTTGTAGAGCCAAAGGAAACATACAGAAGAAGAAAAGGAAACAGCGGAATGTGTACTGCACTCAGTAGAAATGAACAAAATGGAACAGTGTGATCACAGTTCCCAGTTCTATCTGAATAGACCGATGCTTTGGCTAATGAGAAACATGTAATACCAGGCAGGAGGATGTGGTGGGTTGCTGCTTTCCTCATTTATATATTTTGTTTCTGAGGAGAGTAGTGGAGATCCTGGGAACGAAGAGTTTTTAACCCATTTGCTCCAGAGTAAATGGCAGATATGTCAGTTGGATTGCACCACATTGTTCTACTGAGTCCGAGTGGCCATCGCTTCTGGTGCAACACTGATGGAACACTTGCAGCACAGCAGGGAGCAGGCTGGGCACCCAGTGAAAGTGATTATACTTTGCTGCAGGCTCTGATCCTAACTGGTGAGTGCTTTAGAGTCCTAGCTCCCTTACCTGTCTCATTTATTACAGTAGTCAGCCTTCCTATTTCAATTACATCTTTTTGCGGCTAAGCCTTACATACATGATGTTAGTAACTCTTTTGCATTCCAGGGACTTAGATTAAACTTTTGGTATGAGTAATATATATATTTTGAATTAAAACGAAAGAGCACTGGAGAGACACTGAATGTTTTATATCACGTTCTAAGTCGGCAATCTGAAACGGCAATAAATTGTGAAAAGCCTGACACAGTTTAATCCGTTAGTAACAAAAAAAAGGCACACAGCTCCATATCTGGCTTTAACTGAATTCAAATGACAAAACTGGATTCTTATCACAGTTAAGTAAGTATGAGTCTGAAATAACTTTTCTGACAGTGTTATTGTGGATTTACACCAGCGTAATGGAGAATTGAATATGGATTTTGAATTTAAATCCTTTCACCTCTCACTTAAATTTAAAAGTAATTTACCTGAGCCTTTTGCTATACCAGTTCTTAAGTCTGGACAGCTCATGGTAAGTGCATGATCCCTTTGAGTGACAGCAGGAATACTATCAGGAAATTAGGCAAGGATGTCTTCCGATGTGGTTAGTACTAACTTAACTCAGGTTGAAACCTTCTCTCAATGAACCTGCCCAACACCTTAACTCCTTTTGAGTCACCACAGTATTCCTTCCTGTGCTGGTTTGAAA